>AXNI01016689.1:0-25742 GCA_000498555.1 Heterococcus sp. DN1 | reverse complement strand
TGCTGCTACTGCTGCTGCTGCTGCCGCTGCCGCTGAAAGCGCTGCTGCTGCTGACAACTACGCTGATGGCGACAGCTGTGCTGATGACAGTCAGCAAGACAATGACAACGGCAGTTACGACGAAGACGAGCGTTACAGGCAGCAGCCTGATGATGTGTCACTTGACGACAGCGCTGCTGCTCACACTGCTGCTACTAGTGGTGCTGCTGCTGCTGCTACTGCTGATGCAATTGGTGTAGTGACCAGTAGTAGCAGTGTGCAACAAGAAGCAGTAGCGCCACAGAAGCTCAGTATAGCGCAGCAGCTGATGCAGAAGTTGAAAGCATCAAAGCACAGAGACGCCACCACTGCTGCTGCTGGTACTGCTACTACTGCTGGAGCTACTGCAACCAACAACACGCAGCAGCAGCGCTCGCCACATGCAGTCAACGGCAGCACTACAGCTGCAGCTACAGCTGCCACTACTAGTTGTGGGGACAACTTCGATGGAACTGACCACAGCACCATGCACCCTGCAGCACAGCACGATGTTAGTGCAAAAGATGATGTGTATGATGTGTCTGACTCAGAGGCCAGCGCAGACAAACTACAACCCGGTACGGTTCACGATCCGCTAACAGCTGCATTCTCTGATGATGATGATGCCAGTGACACAGAGCCGCACTACAAGCACTCTGCTACAGCTACTAGTACTGGTACTGCTAGAAGTATTCCTACTGTTAGCGATAGCAACATTGGGGCCCCGCCACTGCCTCCTCCTAGGCAGCAGCAGCAGCAGCAGCAGCAGCAACAGTACAGTTCCACAGCAGGTTCTCGCAGTGACAGCGAGTTTGAGGACAACATACCAGAGCTAGGTGCCAGTAGCAGGCATGTAGCACGTACCACTACTACTACTGCTAAGCCTACTGCTGCTGCTACTAGAACTGCCACAGTAGTGCAGCTAGCGCCTGTGCTAAGCACTAGTGTGCACTCATTTGGTGCGCCGACCAGCGATGCTGCCTCTGATTACGGGTATGCTAATGGTAACAACAGTAGCAGTAATCGCTCTAAGCAGCAGCAGCAGCAGCAGCAGCAGCAGAGACTGCAGAGCAGCACAGCTGCTACTGCTAACGCTCATGAGTTCAGCAGTAGCGATTCTGAAGGGTGACTCACCACAGGTGACTCGCCACGGTACCACTTCACAAACTTTTTCACGTGTCAGCAAAGCTCAAGCAACTTTTGTAATGAGCAAAAACGTTGATTACAATTGATCAGTGCACAGCACGCACTGGTCTCTTTTGATGTAAGTATGTATAGATGCTGTACTTACAGACGAGACATCGGTACAGCTCAACAACACGAGTTAAAGACAGCAGCACAAAAGAATGAGCACAATGGTGTTGTTACTGCAGCGGCAGCAGCTGTGGTGGCAGCGCTGGTACAAATGATAAAGATGATGAATGTTGATTATCTATTTGGTTGAAATGTGATGTTGCGCATTGCTACTCTGACTGTTGCTGTATATCCAACTACTCATAAGTGCACTGCGCTGGACCTAACACTGTTTGTGGCGCTAATCACCGTACATGGTGTTTTGCTCTTTGTAATACACACACACTTCGCTTTGTGTACAAAGCATGTCGTTGACTCTCGTATTGCACTGCTGCTTTTGTATCAGCACTGCTAGTTGTAAGCGAGCACGCACGCACACCATTGCCACTGTCACTTGTACAAACGAAACACTGTTGTTACAACTGTCATTATGAGCTGTCAAGCATATCAGCGCTTCAGTTGCAGAGAGTGCAAGTATACATTGTCTTGCTGCGCTAGCAGTGTATGTTGTAGACCGTAAGCGTTAGCACGATTGAAGAACAGCTGTTCTCTATTGTCTCTATCTAGATGACTCAGTAATATCTGTGTCGCTCTGCCACTACTACTATCGCTATTTGCCATTCTGCAGGCTGCTAGCAGTGTTTCTATCAGCACTGCATGCGTGAACCACTGGTATATCAAGTCCTGTATTGTATGGTGAACATACGTACAGTCGTACAAAACAGCGAACATTACTTATCACAGCGCTCCATAACTCTGTGCTCTTTGAAAAACGGTCATATATGCTTGAACCTTCACGCTGTCGAATCTGACAGTCCAAGATAGCACAAAGAATGGCTATGTCTGGCGCACCGATCATCAAAGAAACAAACCAGTCATCAAATCTATCAGTTAAAACACTGGTATCACTGTAACAAATTAGTGCGCTTACCGAGCACAATATCAGGTCATATGGCTGCTCAGTTTCTGACAGCAGTGGCGAGTCATCTCCCCATTTGAGCTCTGCAACACGCACTCTTGCTCTGAGCGCTGCTGCTGCTGCTGCTGCTGCTGCTGTTTCTGCTGATGATTGTGACTCACCAGCACTGACGCTGCTCTGCGCACGTGCAGCAGCAAGCTGTAGTGCTAAAGGCTGATTAGCGTCAATATTGCCTTCCATAAGGTGCAGCAGCGTTGTGCCTGATGTATGCAAAGCCAGGCAACGTAGTAAGGCATTCAGCACACACACACACACTGTAGCATTGGTTTACTGAACGCTGCAACTTTGCTGGCTGCTGTATATGACAACGTATCATACTGTTGCTGCAAAAGAGAGCATCTGACAAGGTGTTCACCTGTAGCTTTGTCACGTCTGTCCATGTCTGTGAGAACGCCAGTAGCACCATGCGCCCATGCAAGAATGCCACAGATGCCAGTGCCACTGCCTAGCTCTAGTATGCGCTGATCAACAAGCTGCCCATCTGCACCAAGCTTAGCAAGATGATCACACAGAATGGACGAAGCATCCCACACAACGCCTCCTATTGGAGACACAGCTGCATTTTCTGCTATTTTCAATTGATGTCCCCCCGCTACTATAGTACTGAAGGCTGCAACCTTACTGCACAGCCACACGCAGCACGCCAGCGGCGCTTTGCACTTCATGCTAAGGTTCTATGCTTCGAACTGCAGTGAGAGAGCAGGCCACTCGAACGTGATCAAACGAGGAATGTATGCGCTAGCCAAATCTGAATAGACTAAAGCGCAAACGCCAGCTAACTGCTCGCCAGACTCAAAGTGAAAGCACTGCAAAAGCCAAAGCGAAGGCTCAGTTTTTGACGGTTGGCGCACTGTATCTGACAGCTTGCCCCGTTTGGTCCACTATCAAGTACTTGCACTGTTATGTCGCTAGTCGATACATCATTCCATCGCAAGTCGCAAACTCATTCGTGCTGCAGCATGTATACATTCAACAGTAGTGTAGCACACTTTGCATGCATTGCACTACTGTAGCAGACAGAGTGCGAGCTAAATTGCACAGACAACAGTATCGTTTGCACCTTAGTTACCAGCTACTACTATCTTGCAAGTAAGGCTGGGCGTGTTCAGCTTGACAGTTGCTCGAGAGCAAGCGCTGTGCGCCTAAGCTCGCAGCAGCAGAGCGACGCAGTAGCACTCGTAGATCGAACTGAGTGCAAAACGCATTGACTGCTAAGCATGTATGTGCATGGTATGCAAGCTGCTCTATTTCTATTCGTGCACTGCTTGCATGAGCTACGAGATCTATCGTCGCGTTGTGTATCCTCAACTGTGTGTATGTGCATACAGTACCTACAAAACTGGGCCCATCATACAGAGATTGAGCTGCTGAATGCATCAAGAGAAAATGTGTACCTCGAAAATGCTAAACCACTGCCCTTTGTTCCTACTGCTTGCGCATCATTCTGCGCATCTTCAGCTTCGATGCAAGCACACCAGCAGGTTTAAGTAGAGCATTGTCTACAAGCGGTGTAAGCAGCAGTGCTGCCATTGCTGCTACTGCTGCTGTCGGCACTACCTCTGATGATGCTGCTGTTGCTGCTGCTGCTGCCATGGCTGCACCTGTTGTTATTTTATGGTGAGATGCAGCAGTAATAACATGAGTGTGAAAAGTGTAAGCGAACCTTTCTACTGAGCTTGTGTTGCAAACATGTGCATCGAATTTGCTCCCAAACTGGCCAAGTCACTTGACTCAACCTCAATCATACCGCTGTGTGCAACGATCTACACAGCATGTACTTGCTTTGGTAAAAGCAGCAAGCAGCAAGAGCTGAGTCACTGAAGTGCACTTGTGCATAAAAACCATCTACTCACCTTGAGCTACAGCTTCATGCGACACTGCTAAAGCTGGCCGTTGGAGCAGAGGGCTGCCAAAGAAGAGAGGTGCAAACAGCGCTGCTGAAATTGCAGCGTAGCGAGCAACTGCTGCGCCTGATGAGCTTGAAGCTTCCTCGGTAGCTTGCGTATATTGTTCTCGTACTGCTTCTGCTTGCAGCCTCTGCGTCAACTTTGCAAACCCAGCTGCATCCATCACTTTCTTGCTTCTCTTGCTGTCACTCTCTGGCGTCTGTGCATGCAGACGTGTGACAATTACTCTCTGATGCAGAGTTGTGCATGTTTGTGCACTCGCAACGAATGCGGCTACAAACACGCAGCTGCAGGCGCACAGCAGGACGACGAGTGCAGCAGCTCTCATGGTCCGCAAAGCCCTCGCTCAAGGACAGCAGAGTGGCACGTCACCTTCATTCGGGTTCTTTCGAAGATCAATGGAGACCCTGCTGCTGCACACTTACATGGCTTCCTAACAGCATCATATCATGTACCAAGAGTCATGAAGGCAAAGCCCTCATGTCATGACAAGTACAACTTGAGACTGTAGCCTTGTATTAGCTGTGCTGTGTCAAAATAGCGCAGCAACCCCGTCTTCTCTCCTAGTACTGCCTCTATACGTGCTTCTAGTGCCACTGCTACTACTAGGAGTGCTGGTGTGTCTGCTGTGACCGCTGCTGCTATTGTTGCTGCTGCCGCTGCTGTGCCTGCTACTGCTGCTGTGACCGCTGCTGTGCCTGCTGCCACTGCTATGCCTGCTACTGCTGCTGTGACTGCTACCATTGTAATCATCGCTATTGTGATCATCGCTGCTGCTGTTGATACCATCATCCTGAGCAGCAGCGCTGTCAGCAACTGTGTGCGCGCCGTGCTGTCGCCGCAGGCCACTTCTGTTCTGTAGTTTATACATCTCTGCATTAGCTAACTGGCCTAGCATACCGGCCCCTCTGATATAGCCCGGTGGCAGCTGCACAGCACTAGCTATACTGTGCTTGCCTGCCTTACTACTGCTACTACTGCTGCTATTGTTGCTGCTACTGCTGCTGTTGCGAGCTCTACGACGGTGAAAGCCTTCCAGCGGAAGTGTTACACTGAGCATGTCTCTAGCTGCTATCACTTCAGTGCTATCAAATGCAGCACTGGCTTCGTACACTAACTGCATAACACAGGCATTATTGTCAAAGGAACACATTGGCAGCAATGTTAGTACATGAGCTGGTGTTCACAGTTGTGCAGCATTGCCTAGATGCACTCACAGCAGCGGCACGCAAGCAGCACTACGCAGCACCACACTTTTGTGTGAGCATGTTGCATGCATGCATGCGACATCACATTGCAGTAATGGGTGCACATGATCAAGCTACATACACTGTAACCCACAGCAGCGTTTTACAGTACTACTAGCATAAAGTTCAGCACATTAGAACATACTGCCACTGCGAATGCACAACACACAAAATGGCATATAACTTGCCTTGAAGACATTGATTAGGTGCTTTGCTCTGCCGCCTCGTTGAAGAGCAGCAACAGCATTGTGTGCAGCCTTGCTGTATGGTTCATGTGGCAGCTGCAACTGATCCCACGGCCATGCATTGTAGTACTGAGCACCAAAGTGTGTCAGCACTAGTGTTTGTGCTCCTATCGCTCTTGCAAACTGCCCAGCTTTTGCTGCAGTTAGTGCAGTGTGTGTGGCGGCAGTAACAATGGCATCAGGATTAGGTAAGTGTGTCAGTTGTAGCACAGCAATCAGCGACAGTTGTAATTACTCGATACTTGCGATTCTATATTAGAGTACATTAGCATTCACCACAACACTACTTGCTATCGCTCGGCTACAGCGGTATGGCAGCAGGTAGCGCACATACGCGACACAATATGTCATGATCTAAATCAGTCAAGCAGTATGCTAGCTAGTATACTTGCTGCGCACGCTGCGCACTACGTGCGAACAGTGTGGTACACAGGGAAATGTGCATTGTAGTAATATAGAGTAACACTCACTAGCGTCGGAGTGGCCTTTTTCGTTCAGCAAGTGCCTCATATCAATAGTACCAGCACAGTCATGTACTAATAAATCTGCATCTGCAGCTAGCTGTGCCATACTGCTGCTGTCATTAGTGTCTGGTATGATTGCTAGCTGCTTACATCACACACACGCACAAGAGAAAAAACAAACAAACAAAAACAGCATGTATTGTGCCAGTGTTCACGAGATTGCAAGCGCAGTTGAAGGTGCCACTCAGACATTCATGCGGAATCTGCAATGCCTTGTATGTGCCTCATGCAAACTACTATTTGCACACATCACCAGCTATACTATTCACTATTTACAAGCTGTAGCATAATCTAGAATACCTTTCTTCCAGGCGTAGCAGGACCAGTTCTGACCTGCTCAGGGGTCACAGTTTGACCGTTATCAAGAGTAACGGTGAGCCCTGCTTGCAGATCCCTGTAGTGTAGAGACGGAGTAAGCCCTAACAGTTGAGCTTTTTCTACATCAAATGGTGGCGGTTTATCGCTCTCGCAGACAGTCCATGCATAGCAGTCTAAGCCTGCATGCGGCACAGCTCGAGCTTTCACTGTTACGAAGCGATCAGTCACTCGGGGCTCCTTACTGTATGAGATGGCAGTTGTAGTAGTTGTGTACATATGCGCGAGAGTGTGTGAGATCAGTGCACGCTACGTTTGGATGTATATGGTACGTGTATGTGTGTTGCTGCAGCGTATAGTTGCCTGTGCTTGCGCGTACCGCGCATCGAGCAGCTTGACATCACGCACGATGCACTCTTGCACTACAGCGTGCACATATGGTGCTATCAATAGCAGCTAACAGTAATCCTACGCACACAATCTACAATGTCAGACAGTTCTGAAAGGCGTCAGACTATTGCTCGTACTAGTGACAGTCTCAATGTGCGCATACATGCTAACTTTTTGACAAAGTTCTTTGATATTCACTTACTGTATTATAGGAGTGTGTACTAGCTCATAGGTACCATCAACAGGATCTGCATGCAGCTTTTGTAGTGTAACTTTTGACAGCTGCATGGCTTTTGGTAATGTATATGCTGCTACTGGTACATTCTCTCTGAAGAATAGTGCAGTAAACACAGCATGCAAATGTGACTCTGTTTAG
Source organism: Heterococcus sp. DN1 (assembly GCA_000498555.1). Classification (NCBI taxonomy): domain Eukaryota; class Xanthophyceae; order Tribonematales; family Heteropediaceae; genus Heterococcus; species Heterococcus sp. DN1. Next base: position 18,448 of record AXNI01016689.1, on the reverse strand, counting down.
TATTGTGCTCTTGAAGGGATTGAGCTACATGATGCTGTCTATCTGCGGCAATCGAGAAATCTGAGCCAAGCTGCAATCAGTATTTTATGACATTATCAACTATGCTTGCAGATGCCAAACGCCAACGTATAACTTTGAGGCTGTACTGCAGCTTGATACACAACTACTACAGTGTGATATGCAGCAATAAAGTGCAGTTACAGTGCACAAGCATGCTATGTATGCTAAGCAAGCTTACCTGTGTGCTGTGCTAACAGGCACTAGTTCATGTACTACAATGTTCATCTTAGGAGTTACCCCTCCGAGTTTTAGAGAACAGCTTAGATAAGTGTGCAACCCTTCTGGACCGTAGCAGTGTAAAGCTGGTACAGCCTCTTCCTGTACAAACAATAGTAACACAAGTACTACACGAAGTAAGCCTTACTGCATGTCTGCGCATGCGCGCTGCTTGTGTATACTTTGCTCGTGTAACATCGCAAGACGAATGCACGCACTGATGGCACTGCGCAGCTTCAGCAATGACACACGACCATGCACTGTGTCGCGCACTGCTAAACACAGCTGTATATATGTATGTATGTACATACGTATGCAATATATGTGCTGAACACTGTTATAAAATGCACTGTATTGATGTATGGATTTGAATACATATGTATGTACTGTATGCACTGTACAGTGCAAGCAGCTCACCGCTAGACTGCCATCTCGCACTTGTGCACTCCTCAGCTCACTCAGTTGCAGCAGCACAGCTGTCAGCCCTGCTATGTGGTCAGGCTGCATGTGACTGATGAAGATACGAGACACATGAGCCTCTGAGACAGTGCTGCACAACAGCTGCCGCTGTGTCCCTTCGCCGCAATCAAACAGCCATGTGAGTGTGCCGCATCGCACTGCAACACTGCATCCGCTGCGCTCTGTTGTTGGTGAGCCAGAAGCTGTGCCTAGGAAGACAAGCTCCATGCCAAAGTAGTCAGGGCGAGGTACATACATCAGTTCCTTCTTGGGTTTCCTATCACGCTTGTGCCTTTGCTGCTGCTGCTGCTGCACTGCGTGCTCTGTCTGTTTAGCCAAGATGATGATTTCGCAGCAGCACAAGTTACAGCACGAACAGAGAGCAAAAATCAACATATATAGCACGAAACGCAGATTGCCAGTGACGAAAAGTTACGGCAAGCGCAAAAAGTGCAAACTTAGGCATATGCAGCGAGGTTAAAAGGTTCATCCTGCACCGCACTCATCTGCAAGGCAGTTTGACATGGTGTAGGATGCGTGCATGTTACAAGTATGGGCTCATTTTACCTGCAAAGCTCGTAGCTGGCAGCCCCTACATATTTGCAGCGAGGAACTGCTCCGCAGCAGCAGCCTCCGGGCAAGCATTCGAGCACAAACAGCACAAAACAAGGTTGACCGTTAGCAGCCGTTAAAATTGCAGTCCGCTTGCACTCTTGCTCTCACTCTGACAAGCATCGTGAGTACTAATTCTCGGTTTTGTGTATCAATCTTCATCCTTTCAGTCCGTGCTCCACAAGCCAGCAATCAAATGCCTCTGTGTTTGTAATTTTGATATGTTTGTCATCAAGCGCCTGTACTAATGCCGCTGAATCTCGCAGATGCCAAAGACCTGCCCATTTCATCAAGCAGTATGGGTTGGCGCCGTGGCCAGCACCTCGTACCTTGTTCTGCGAGGCGCAAAGGTTGGTCGAATCTCGTGCTTCCAATGGCTTGTGTTGATGCATTTCACAGCACTGTTTGCTGGCTGTGACAGGCTACATGAGCGCCTATTTCCAACGACTGATACCAGCTTACATATGGCGTCCATCACTGAACACAGGCACTAGTGGCTGAGCGAGCGTCACGCACAAAGCGCAATGCACGCTATGCACCACCAGCGCTGTCAGCTGATAGTATAGAGCCCTTCTTAGCAGAGCGCTTAGCTGAAGGGACACTGCTGGCACGTGAAGCAGGCAGAGCTATCAAGAAGGTCATTGACAGCGCAAAAGACATTGAGAACAAGGGCGTCAACGATCTTGTTACCGCAACAGACAAGGTAAGCAAGCAATCTGTACTTACTTAATTTCTGGCTTTGCAGTAGTGACTTCTTGTAGCAATGTTATCTAGTTTACAACCCAACATTAATTTCACTTTCAGCTTATAGTGTGTGCTGACATGCAGAATTCAACTGCATGCTCAAGTGCTGCTGTGCTGGCGTGAGCAGGCAAATGAGGTGCTAATCTTTGAAGGCCTGAAGCGCAAGTTTCCAACAGACAGGTTTATTGGCGAAGAAACAAGTGCAGCTAATGGCACTATAGATCCACTCACAGATGCTCCTACTTGGATCTGTGATCCTGTCGATGTAAGTTTTGCAAAACCAACTTCTTAGTTTGCTGCTACGTTGTCGCGTGTGTGGCTGCCCATCAGCTGCGACAGCTACAAGTAGTGTACAATGTGTATGCCACTATGCTAGCGCATGCATGCAGTGTGCAGTAGGAAGGTTCTGTTCTCCTGTCACGGTCATCCCTGTAACAGCAAAACGTGCACTAGCTTGTACAACCAGAAGGCAGCAGTAATGTGCCGTACGGTATGCGAAAGCAGTTGTGCGATGAACAGTAGATTACAGCAGCGGCTGGTATGTACAGTATTATCCATGCGTCCTGTTGACAGTAGCGGCTGATGTGCACACTGCCACACGTGCAGCCTACTGACAGTAACACACTGTTGTTTGTGTGCATGCATGCAATGCACACCCCAGGGTACTACAAACTTTGTACATGGCTTCCCCTTTACATGTGTTAGCATTGGGTTTGCAAGAGGTGGCAGTGTTGAGCTAGGTATCATCTACGATCCTGTGAAAGATGAGACGTTTCAAGCTGTTAAAGGGCATGGTGTGTGGCTCAATGGCAAGCGCCAGCATGCATCTGATGCCACTGCTATGGCACACAGCCTCATCATAACGTACGTGCTGTGATTCTGTTATAGTTAATAATAGACTGCTGTAATGTGTTACTATCTCCTATGTTTAACTGGTGAATGAGATTTAGTTTTACGGTGAAAGCTCTTACGTTTAATGCTGTACATTGTGCTAATAGCTCGCTCTCAGTAATCATGAACGTGTGCTTACAAGGTATGCTGCGCGCTATTGCTGCAACGTATCACTACACACACTAATAACAGTGAGTACGGCTGCCAGCGCGAAGAGAGTGCTATGGACCGTATGATGGCTGCTACCAAGGATGTGCTGCGTAAGAGTAGAGGCATGAGACAGGTACTTCCGGGTGACACTTCCGAGTTGAACTAATAACTCCATACTGCGTATCAGCATGCTGCTGTATAGTATGCGTGACATATCTGTTGGAAGTATGACTGATAGAGGCACCATTGCTGCTAGCACTGCTACTGCTACTACTGGTACAATAACTGCCTTAGCCAGTTGCAGTGCGGTTTCACAGCAACTCCATCGCTGCAGCAATCACCTCTAATCATTGGCTACTACATCGTACTGCCGTACGCACTGACATGCACATGTTCAGCTGTACTTAATTGATATTTAACAATATGCATCAGGTTGGCAGCGGTGCTCTAGACTTAGCGTATGTAGCCTGTGGCCGTGTAGATGCTGTATACTCTGGTGTTGCTGGTGAAGGATGGTGAGTCAACTTCAATCAATTGAACTTGAAAACTTCAAAAATTTGCACTTTATACTTGCAGTGTGTGCACTATTGCACATGCGTAGCACTCCATCAGCTTGATCATCTTATCATGCCGTTCAAGGTCATGTTTAATATTGTATACCCCTATGTTGAAACTATAACTTATATTTGAAGTATTAGTTACTGCAGCTGTATTGCAACAGTCAGATATGATTGCTGCACATGCAGTCATGTCTGTACTACAGATAGGCATTGCACTGTGCTATAATCTCACAAGATGACTAATATCTAGCTTTATTACTGTATACTGCTGTGATTTGAATTAACGTGTAAATAGGAAACCGTGGGACTATGCTGCTGGTCTGGTGATGGCGCAAGAGGTAAATGCGAATAAATCAGCAAAACGTACATTAGCAACCTTATATTGTGCTTGACCTGTACTGCTTTGATAGTATACTGCTTTGATAGTATCTCAAGGCTGTAGTGAGCACTACTGCGTGTTGTATTGAATGAACACAGCGATGTGCCTATTTTACTACAGATAAGTGACACTTTGTAGATGGAAGTTCACACTTATAACGCTGACATAAAACTATATTGCTGCTTGCTACACCATTGTTATTGTGTATACCCAGGGAGGAGCAGCAACACTACATTGCGATGGATCACAGTTTAACATCTTTGGTGATAGTGTGCTGTGCTGTGCATCACAACAGCTGGCAGATGAGCTGCTCAGTGTTGTTAAGCCTCACACTGTTGCTGCTTAGAGTGCTTGAACACAACGTGACGTGTTTTGCAGCTTGAAGCGCTACCCATTTTTGAACCTTCAGTCGATACGACTGTGGTACAGTCGAGCATCTGCTGATTGAAATGAAACATATGTATACATGATCATAAGCGCTGAATTTGCGACACTTTGCTGCACTTTCTTTGTAACTGCAAGTCTTGGAAGCTGTGTGCTATATTGCTTCGTATCATGCACTCAAACGCATCAACAAATACCAGTAAAGATGCCATCATACAAGCATACAAGTGCACATATGTGTTGAAGTGATACATGAAGAAAGTGCATTCAACAAAGAAACATGTTGTGTCCACAAGCTTCGCAACGCATAGCAGCATGGCTCAGGCTTCGAACACCACGTGACACTACCACTCGCTACTAAGGTACAATGAAAAGTGGCAGTGTATACCCAATGTAAAACAGCATAGGCAAGTGATGCGAAGCTGGTGTGCTGCAGCAACAACATGCATATGCGCGTTCTGGCACGCTCTTGACACTGCAGTTCTGCTTGCTTGCTTGCTGCTGCTGTGTAAAACGAACAACGATGATCATTGCGTAAACTAGTATTACTGTGTAATGCTACAATCTTACAGTATTATAGTTGTAGCTTTGCTTTCTTGCCTAGAGAGCCAAAGGCTAGTGAGTACATGCCTGCTACTGCCACAGCACCTCCTATGATGTTACCAAGGGTAACCTGTAAGACAACATAGATAGAGACAGATGGATGGTAAGTGCATTTGAGCATATGCATGTCACTACTTGCTATAGTCAAAACGATGCAATAGCTTTGCTCTGTGTAAAGTCTCTTTCACTACTCCAGCAAGTCATATCGACTGAAACACGACTCCACGCAACAAGCTAATACAGGTTGATCGTATACTATATACACACAGTATACATCGTGCGAATGTGTACGTTGTTGTGCTTACCGGTAGCAGATTGCACAGTAAAAGCTGTTTGATAGAGATGTTAGCACCTAGCAGCATGCCAGCAGGTAGCAAGAACACTGCAGTACACAGTGTAGGAGTGGAACAGTACAGAGTAAAAAACAATCCGCACATACATTAGCATAGAGTAGTGCGCTTATAGATTACGCATACAGTCATGCAGCAGCAGCACAATCATGCAGCAACGGCACTCGTTCACACCATTCAACACAACCGACTATACTTCCAAGCTGTGCGATAACAAGCAGGGGTACTCAGTGGTGCTTCCATAGTATAGGCCAACTTGGTGTGAGCTGTGTACAGCGCAACGTACAGTGTTGGTGATGAATCTATGATGATACGGTTTTATAATAGTGAAACGAACTTACTGTTAGCTACAGAGTGGTCTGTACCAAGAGCTACGAATGCTGAGATTGGTAGAAATATTGCTGCAAGCTTGCCGCCTGTTGTTGAGTGACCGCAGTGAACGCAAGTACGACCATGAGTACTTGCATACATTTATATAGTGCACAGCGCAGCATTAGACGCATCGCAAGCCCCATTGGTAAATGGTGTGCGCTGTGGCCGTGTAGATACGCTGCGGCTCATGCACTGCGAGCATGCTGATATCACTGCAGTACTGCCTACACGTTGCACATCAAATGTGACAGCATCTTAGCATCGCAAACCTTGTATACTCGTATAATAGAACAATGTGATTTATTGAAGTATGTACAAATGTAGTAATAGTGCATACCCACACCTGCATCGGAGGCGCCAGCAGCCATGTACACAGCCATACACACTAGCCAGTTGCACAGTATCCCTCTCAGGAAAGCTTGCTTGAATGTGAGTGCTGCTTTTGCTCCTGCTACTGCTATGAATGACTGCGGTGCTGCAATGATGCCACTGTTCACTGCAATTGCTGCTAGCAGTACGGAGCCAATCAGGTTGCCAACGTATGACACACTCCAACTCTGTGTTCATATTGATGTTGTTGTTGCAGTAACGACAGCAAGTGAGCGCTACAACGCTAGTGCAGCTTGAGTACATCGTTTGAGATGCCATGCACGCAGTTGACAGCAGCATGATCGCTTGCATGCCACATGTCAAGCTGTCTCTGCTGGCATTGCGTTGCTGCTGCTATTAGGCTTCTGATTAGTGTTACAAGCTGCAAGCGCATATACCAGTGTAATCAATAGCCTAGCACTGACCTTTAGTAAGCCTTTTACTGTAGCTCTCTTCTCATACAGTGCAGCAGTGACGAGTGCTGTGTTACCTGTAAACAGCTCACCACCTCCCACTAGCGTCATAAACAGACCAAATGGCAAGCCAACTGTTATTCGGTGTTGCAAGCGTATGCAGAGAGGCAAAATAATGGCAGCAATAACCAAAGTCAGTACTTCGTTTATCACGAGCACAGGCGCACTCTACTATGCTTTTAAAGCTAAATATGTAGCTGGTATCAAAGATTAGCGTGCAGTACCTGCTCCAAGCAGAAACTTCTGTGCTCCGGGGTTAGTAGCAGCCATGTTTGAGCAAGTGCCTCCAACAGAGATAGCCAGCATTGCTCCAAATGCAATGTGGCAGCCTGACAGTATGCCTAGAGTTAGGATCTTGCTTACTGGCATTGCAGCTTTAGCTTCGCCTAGTTTAACTGCATTCTGGTACAGTGCTGGAGGTGCCATCAGCGGTGCAGGTGCTGCTGCAGCAGCAGCTTGGGCTGGCTCAGCTGCGTTTGGGTAGAAAGTTGGAGGTGGCATCAGCGGTGCAGGCGCTACTGCAACGTCCATGCGCAGTGAAGCTGCAGCAGATCTCGTACAGCATCGTGGTGATGCCAGTTTGCTGGCTGCTAATGTAAAGCCTGCACGACCAGATGCAAATGCTGCTGCTCTACATGCTGCTCCAGCGCATACAACAGCTACAGCCTTGGCAGAAACCATTGATCACGCAGCGAACGAAGGAGTGACTGCGAGCCATCATCGTGCTGCAAAATCTCCGCTCTGTTCCCTCCCTGGAAAATACAAGGAAGCAACATTGGGGTCACAATCTTGTTCAACTAGAAGCAGTAAAAGTCCGTTGGATTTTTCGTGCGTTTGTGTTGTTGCCCAATTGTGCAGCGTGTGAGCATCCTCTGCCTTTACTACAACTCAGTCGGTCTCGATCAACCCTAATTTCCTGTAGGTAAGCTTGCTGCGAGCCGAATTGCACGTGAAACACCCTCCAAAGATTACACAGTGCTGACCTTTACGTGCTCCATGCTGCTACAGGCACCATAAGATGGCTGCTGCGGCTGGTTGCTGACCGGAGGGACCCATTGAGCGTGGCATGCGCCGACTTGAAGGCAGTATGATGATGTCTGCAGCGAATGTTGCTCTGGAGCACCTCCCTGCCTTCTGCGAGAGCCTCGTGCATGGACTGAAGGCGCGCAGCAAGGTGAGCAAGCTTGTAGTAGCCCATTCCTTTCCCATGCATAGTTATCTTTACAGTATGTTCAGATTGCACAATGAGTGCATAGTCAGAGAGCGCTACTACAAGATAGCATCTGGCAGTTGCTCAAGTTGCTGCACACTATGCAATGCACTCCACACAGATCAACCTGGTGGCAGTTGACTTTGACATGACAATGGTGGATGTGCATACTGGAGGGCGTTGGCAGTCAGGCGAAGCAGAGCTAGCACAGCGTATTCGTCCATTCTTCAGAGCTTTCATCCCTAAAGCTGCTGAGCATGGTCTCCATGTAGCAGTTGTCACATTCTCAGAGCAGGTAAACGATCTTTGCAATTGCTGCAGCAAACTTTTTGCTATGATGACGCTGCACACACGTAGATGGAGCTTGTATGCTAGACGATTACAGGCGGTTCTAGCAGACTGCACATCAACATACTTGTGCAGATTGCGATATACGCATGCACAAGCTCAGTGCACGCAGTTGCAACTCTGTTAAATCATACTACATCATGATAATTCATGATGGACGTACAGTGCTGACATCAGCTGTCTTTTGCATGTGCTGCCTACTCTTTTTAATTGCTTCAGACTAAGCTAATTCGCAGTGTGCTTCGAGCAGCATTTGGCAAAGTGATAGCAGCAAACATAGTGGTGCGGGGCTCAGATGCTACATGGAGCTATGAAGGAGTTGGCTCTAAAGCTGGCAAGCAGCAGCACATTGCTAGCGCTGTAGAAGAGCTCACTATGGTATGCTATACTATGTGTTACTACTGTATGCTCTGCAACTATATCAAAGTATAACGCGCTTGTTTGTTTGCTAGTAGCAGTTGCCAGCTGTTGCATTTGACTGTCATAGACCTTTACTACGCTTCGTATAAAGATATCTGTTCTTTGCTCACAAGCGCTTTCCTCTGCTGCTAGCAATTCGCAAGATGCGCTTTCACAGCGAGCTAACAGTGGCACTACTGTATTTTTGCACGCACACCAACTTGTTTTCGTATGCTGTACACAGCTGCACAAGCGAGAGGGGTGTGTGTTCACACGTGCCTCTACACTGCTGGTGGATGATGATGTTGGCAATGTGCGTACAGCTCTGAATGCAGGAGTGCATGCTGTATGGTGCAACCCTCATGATGTGCACACTATGCTGTATGACATGCAGACACTAGCATGACATCAACTACAGTGTGCATCATGCATGCAGTAGTGTGTGTTGATGTTGCTGTAGTGAGTTTCTCTGCACTCTAAGCTGTGCCATTGAGACCACTAGAGTACACAGCACTACTACTACTGCTGCAGTGAAGCAAACTGCATAGCTATAAGGAGAGTTCCTGCATGTATTATATAAGAGAGAGGAGCAAGATCAGACGCAGCTGTAAAGTTTGTAGACGCATATGTGTAGCATAGTTAGCGTGAGTTACCACTTCTACACTATCACTTCTTCTAGTACTACTGCATGTTCGAATCGGTCCATAGCATGCGCAATGTTTCAAAGAGGCCGCCTATGCTACTTTGGCAGTACGCTTAGGTGGTCTTTGAGCTAAGCTATTGAATATCACAGTAGTAAGTCACACACTGGTACACTGCACTCCCCGATGGGATATGTGCAGTTTTGCAGCTCCTGTGTTTCTCGTTCTCGTATTGCTGCTCTGCTGCAGCGTTGTGCTATGCAGCAACTACTGCAGCGTGAGGATGTCTTAATGCGGCTACTACAGTACTGTAACGCAGTGGTGACCTTGGCGCTGTTGCGGTGTGCCAGGTGGGCGGTGGCCAACGGTTAAGAGGGTCTTCAGAAAAGTGCTTGGGTTGCTTTTTCACTCACAGTCGATGCTCTCTGCAGCACTCAGGTCTTCTCGCCACAGCACAATGAGGTTCACACCAGCAGCCATGATGCTCCTTGCGTCTCCCGTAATGGGATTCGTGCAACAAACTGGTGCTGGCAGCTTCGTGAACTCAGGCGCGAGCATCCAGGCAACTCGCGCAACAAGCAGCAGCAGCGGCAGCAAGCTTGAGATGTCAAACCCCAAGGTATAGCTTTGCACAAGCTCGCCTCTTGTACTATCATGATTCGCAGTTCGGCTGTGAGCCGAGGATTTTCTGGAGCCTCATGTTGATGCAACAGTGCATGTACCAGTGTTGCAACAGCTTGCATAGCTCAAGTTTGCAAGCATCTTTTATAGAGTGTAGCATGCATTCTGTTGTTAGCGCGCGATGCAAAACATATAGGTCAGTTGCAACTTTTTGGTTGCACTGCAACAAGGTCGCTGCGTCATGCTGACTCTCTGCTTATACGCTGCATTGCAATGATACTGCGTATCACAGGTGTTCTTCGACATCGATATCGGAGGCTCTGACGCTGGCCGCATCACCTTCGAGCTGAGGAAAGATGTTACACCTAAGACAGCAGAAAACTTCCGTGCACTTTGCACAGGCGAGACTGGCAAGGGCTACAAAGGCTCCAAGTTCCACAGAGTCATCCCTCAGTTCATGCTCCAGGGCGGGGACTTCGAGCGTGGAGATGGCACTGGCGGCTCCTCAATCTACGGCAGGACATTCCCAGACGAGAACTTCAAACTAACACATACTGGCACTGGCATCCTATCAATGGCTAACGCTGGCCCCAACACTAATGGCTCTCAGTTCTTCATCTGCACCACCTCGACTCCGTGGTTAGATGGTCGGTTTAACACATATACTCACTCTGCATCCTGTAGCTGTGTTATTGATGTCACACTTGCGTTTAGATGACACTTTTTTTTCACTTTTATTTTTGGTGAGTTTTTGCCAAAGGCTTCATGTGGTAGTACTATTGTCATTAGTGATATTATTGGCGCCACTTGTCAGTTTGCTGTCTTGCTATCAATTGGTGCCATAATAGAAGTACTCTGTAAGATAAATACATTGACAGTTGATGGTGCAGCAATCAGCAGCACTGTACAAGGACGTGACACTGATCGCATGTCATATCCACACATATATGCGTACACTTTCGCACACATGCAGGCAAGCACACAGTGTTCGGCTCAGTAGTATCAGGCCAAGATATAGTAGATAAGATTGAGAAGCTTGGATCACCTAGCGGAAGGACTTCAAAGCAGGTAGATGACAATATCTTGAACTTGAATATCTGACAAATTGTACACACTGAAACAACTGCACGAGCTTCTAGTATGCACAAAGCACATGCAGTTGCACACGCATACAGCTACATCTGTACTGTTTTGTCATCATGACAACGTATAGCATACGTGCGCACATGCGCCACGGTGGTCGTAGTGACACGTTGCATGTAGATCTCGAGCATCTTTAGCTCTTGCTGGCTTCTGCGTTACAGCTTGCTGAAGTTGCATTCCATATGTGCTTATATGTACCACGCACACAACAGATCACAATCAGGGACTGCGGCGAGTTGTAAAACACTTAAGTACTTCTACCAGTAGTACATCAGTTGTCTAGTACTATCAGACACATGCATGAGCAACACAGCAACTCTATAGAAGGTCTTGTAGCAGACACAGTATAACAGCAGCACGCATTCACTGCACACACACTATAACACTAGTCAATAGCAACAAACAAACAAACAACACATCACAGTAGCTCTCGCTTTGGAAGCTGCTGCGCATGCTGCTGTTGCTGCTACGCATGCGATGATCTTTTGAGCAATGCACCAACATGAGCGGGTGTCCTGGTTTCATATAGTGTATGCCATGGGTGGGTAGTAGACTAGTAGTAGTATCATAGCGCCAGCAGCAATAACAGCACATATACTGCACTCGCATTGGAATGAGTGTCATTTGCGCTTAGACGCGCTCCGTGTACTTTATCTGCATTCAATCTTCACGCGCTGCAGTCACTGCATAATGGCTCATGTTGGACTGCATAGCGACATGACGCGATACAAGCAAACAGCTCGATCGTAGCACAACGCAGAAATATGCTTGCTCATATAAATGCTGGTCGTATTATTGTGGAAAACAGAGCGCCAAGCCACAATCTGTACACCAACTGCGGCAGCTCTCATGTACATATACACCACTGCAGCTGATCGTTGCTGAGGTGCTTGGCTTGTAATGTAACACACATTGATTGAGTGCACTACTGTTGCTGCTACTGCATGCGTGCTGCAAGTGTCATTGTGCTACAAGCGTTACGGACAGTGTGGTGTTGCCAGCTGTCAGCTGCATGCCTGTTTGTAGCTCATAGTCGTGTCCTTCTAACGCTGCCTCTCTGTGATAAGCAATTGGTGTGGTATATGTATCAAACATATGATAGATGATCATGATCAAAACAATAGTATGGCGTGAGGCTCAGTGTGATACTGGCTGAGAGCACAATCTCACTGGAATTACTAACACGCTTATGAGTTCAATGACGATATTGACACAGTGTGCTAGGAAGCAGTACTCTGACAGCTTCAAATACGCAAATGTGGTGACCTACTGCAAATTTTGAAAACGTGTGTAGCTCTGAGATCTTGAGTACACGTGCAAGTAGAAGCGTGTGCAGTAGGAACTTACCCATTGACAGTGCTGCCATTAGTGCTGCCTGTGTCTGTAAAGTACAGCTTGCCTCCGCGTACATGCACTTTTCCATGAGTTGTAGATACCTCCTCATCTATGCTCAAGCTGACACCTTTCTCCTTGAACTTCTTGCCTGTGCTCCTTCCTATCATGCATGCAGCTTTGGGTGTAGGCCGCAGCGTCCAGGAGTTGCCTACGTACATGAATAGTATAAGCAACAAACGTTAGCGATTTCTACACAGCGCGGTGTGAAGATGGTGCGATATAGTTCATCGAACAGATGTGTAGAGGGCAATAGTATGGCTACAGTATTCCGTGCTGCGGCTTGCGCATGTGCTAGATGCTTTGGTGTAATACTCTAGAACGCTATCGCAAGCAGCGCAGAAGCCTATGCACCTCTGTAAGGACCAAATGTGGCTTCCAAACAGACAGCAGTGTAGCTGGTGATTGCAGGCTGCTGTCCGTTGGCTGCTGCTTGTTGTTGTGCTGCAACAGAAGCTCTCATTTCAGCTTTGCCTGCCTCTAGCTCAGCCCTTAGCTTAGCAACGAGAGCTTCAGCGTGTGCATCGAGTTCAGCAATCAGGAGCTCGCACTGCGCATCCAGGTGCCCCTCTACAGTGAGATCATCATCTAGAGCAGCAATCTGCTGTGCATCATCAAGAGCAGCCATGATGGTCACAAGCACACAGAGGGCGCGAAACGCCATTTCGAAATTTGTTTGTGTGTATTCTGAGTGCTTTTTGCATTTGCAGTGATAGAGCTGGTGTAGTACTGTTGGCGACTTGAACAGAGGGATCCTGCCTTTGGCGCTGCAGCTTGCTTGAGCACGAGCTCAGCGGATTGCTCATCGCAAAGTTCCTGTTTCAGTAGCTGTGTAGCTGCAGAGATATGGGCAACAGCAGTGGGAGAGACAAAACCTATTCAAATGGACATGACTACCTAGTCATTGATGGATCTGCCAACTCTACAGACGATCTGCTGGCAAACTATGGCACAGTTGCCAAGGACAACAGCCGCGTGCATGATGAAGATGACGACAGTGAAGACGCCCCAATAGCCCCACAGCACCGTGCTCTTGTCTACCGCTGTGCCTTTGCCTCCAGTCTCACTTCAGTGCTCCTTGGATTCGATGTGGGAATCATGTAAGTGATCTTGATGTGGGGGTTTTCGAACTCTTGTCATGCTAGATCCATCACGATGTATCGCTAACATGTTTGGATCTGCAACGATTGCGCTCGTGATGTGCACACTGCAGGTCTGGCGCGATTCTGTACATTGGCACAGACTTGAAGCTGAGCACTGTACAGCAGGAGCTCATTGTTGGCAGTCTCAATCTGATCGCTGCCTTTGGTGGCCTCATCGCTGGCAAGGTGATATGCAATAATTTCGCTTATCTTTAGCTTCAAATTATAAAGCACAGAACGACATAAGTTGTCTTCATGAGTGCACAGCCACAGCAACAGCTGCACGGCAGGCTAAGTATCACAAGCCTTCGCACATTTGTACGGCGCACAGCATCCAGAGCTGATCTCATGACTGCTCAACAACAGCAACAGCAGTATGACAGTCTAGGCAAGCACAATCTTAGTCAGCACTAGCAGTACAACAGCTAACGTGACACACCTACTTGCTATTGTGCTTATTGCATGCGCAGGTGTCAGATGCGCTGGGCCGCAAGTCAGCCATCGCACTAGCCTGCGTCATCTTTGTCATAGGAGCTGTCACCATGACGCTAGCACAAAACTTTGAAGTGATGCTAATAGGTCGCATTGTTACAGGCCTGGGTGTAGGCTGTGGCTTTGTTGTCTCACCAGTGTACATCACTGAGATCACACCTCCTGAGATCAGAGGCAGGCTAGTGTCTCTGACAGATGTGTGCATCAATGTTGGCATACTGCTGGGCTACATCACTGCATTTGGTAAGTAATACCAGCATGAACACTGCGCTCTGTGTTATCAGCATGTTTGCGGTCAGCTTACTGTATGTGGTTTAGCACTTCAATTGCTAAGTAGTGTGCCACGTACATGCATCACTTGCAATCATCAACACACCAAATGTAACTCACGCTGCTACTGCTGTACTGTCAACTCATCTGTACTGTGACCGCAATGCAGCTTGTGAGAGTTTGATAGCAAATGACTCAATGAAGTGGCGTGTCATGATAGGAGTGGGCATCATACCACCAGTACTGATACTGGCTTGCTTAGTGTCACTGCCAGAGAGCCCTAGATGGTTAATTTCTATGGGCAGAGTCAAGGAGGGTATGGATGTACTACGCAGAGTCGTAAGGTATGTTCGTACCCTAAGATACTTGTATATATACATGTATGAAGTATACAGTTTAGCAGCACATGTAGATCATGACTACTTGCATGTGCATGTGCAAGTAGTTGTATATCCTTATATGCTTAAGAAATTGCGCAGTCTTCATGCTGTCAATGAACTAGCATTTTAGCACCAAGGGCAAGCAGTTGACACATCATCACACCCTTTGTTCATCAACATGACATCGACACTGTTACTCCTGCAAAACACTGCCACACTATACACTAACTGCACAGTGACGAGGATGAAGCCCAAGAGACATTAGCAGTGATACAGCAAGGACTTGCGCTAAGGCATGGCCAACCAGAGCCAGGATGGAGAGACGTACTATGCCCTACTGATCCAGTTGTGCGTGCTGCTGCATTTGTTGGTCTTGGGCTTGGCTTCTGGCAGCAGGTACGATACTATGCGCGCATTACACACGACTGACTGTTGCTACTATTGTTTATATCCTCACAGTCGCTGTCGCTGCGCCTGTTGATGCTGTGAGTCTATTGCGTATGCACATACATGTACATACATGTAACATGTGTACAGTAGTGATAACGAGGTAGAGTTGTCATGCACAATAGTAGCAGTGAAGCTATCGTTAAGATTGAGAGCACTGCAGTGTCAGCGCATGTCATCCATGCTGCTGCTACAAGCACAAACTCTGACTGAATACATTGATCATTCATTTCATCATGATGCAGGCAACTGGTAGTGAAGCAGCTGTATACTACAGTCCTACTATACTGCAGCAAGCTGGCATCACATCTAGGTAACACTTAACACTATAACCACCATATGATGGTCCAATCGTTAAGTTGCATACGACTGGCAGCTTGTAGACTCATGGTCATGCTTACTAGATCACTTCAACCACATGCTGTTGTGTACTACTAGTGCTACATAATACACCTGTGCACATCATAACTGCAAGTTGCTAGACAATGCTGTGCTAACTGTTGTGCGTATGCTATGAATGGCTGCTCGAATAGGGGTGCACTACTGTTAGGCACATGCTTCATTGGCGCATGCAAGCTGGCTGGAGAGGTAGTAGCAATGTCACTGTTAGACACGTAAGTAATTAGTTATACATAACTGAACATGTGAACATACACAACAGAGCGTTGACTATCGTTTGCACACGAGTGCTGCATCGTGTTATATGCTATGCAGTGATGCATCACATGTTTAGCGTGTTGGAGGCAATGCACCATAGCTCGTTACTACACACATATACCCTGCTGCACTTCTGCTGCTACTGCTTCGATGTACTCCTGCTTGTCTCACACCTAATGCCACACTGCTGCTGCTGCTGCTGCATGTGTCTGTGCAAACTATGACAATACAATGCTACCACTAACAGCATTGGCAGGAGGCCACTGTTCTTAGCATCATCAGTAACATGCACACTAGCGCTAGCAGTAGTCGGTACAGCACTAGCCTTTCAGTGGGCAGCTGTACCTACACTTGGCGCAATGTGCTTGTATATGGCATGCTTCAGTATTGGTGTTGGTCCCCTCACATTTGTTGTAGCTGCTGAGGTCTTCCCGCTGCATGTAAGTACTACTGTAGCACACCAGCACATTATAGCACCAAAACTACGCAATGAGTAGTTGCACCACGCACTGTCTCTATGTTATAACCAAATAGCAAGTTTTATTGGCAGACAATATTGCTGCAGTAGAGCTTTGAGGTGACATCGATCGCATGTGCGCTGCAGTGCTACCAACAATGTCGTACAACTCAAATATGCGACACGCAATAGCTTATGATTCTGTGCATTGCGATGCGTTGTGTTGTGATATGTGTTGTAGGTTCGTGGCCAAGCAGTGAGTCTAGTAGTGTTTGTCAACAGATTCCTGAGTGGCATCATTGCTCTGTCTTATCTCAGCATTGCAGAGGTACTTACCGAAACAAATTATTCTATGCAAGTTATACTGCTACCGCCATGCTACAATGTCTGCGATCAAGCGTCACACTGCCGCATCATCCTATGCCGTAAAAGCTGCTAGGTAAACGTTGCAACTCGTATGTGAACGACTGTGCAACCCTGTCTTGCTCGTATGGCACAAAGTACTAGCTACACTGTCTAACGCACGCTCGGTGTTACATCAATTGTTTGTGGTATCATTCACTGTGATTGGCGAATGATTCAGGCACTCACACCAGCTGGTAGTTTCTATGGGTTTGCAATAATATCAGCAGCATCTGTCTTCTTCTATGCACTGGTCGTGCCTGAGACTAAAGGAAAAACTCTCGAACAGGTAAGCCTAGTTTCACACGTTACAGAAACTATGCGTACAGTCATTTAGAAGCATGACATACTGTCACTACCGGTAACTAGCAGTGTCTTCACGTTTGCTAAGTATCATTATACACGTCAATTGGCTGCTGGCAAGTGCTCAATATGCTATGCTTGTACAGAGCATTGCTTACTTGCTCTAAATCTGTTACATCACAGCTTGCTGATACACTGCACTGCACTGCTTATTGCATAATTCTACTACTACAAAAAACTACACAAATTGCAACAGATTGCACATGATCTGGCAGCAGAATTCAAACTGCCAGACCCAGACTGGAGCTCATCACAATCAGATCTACGTAACATCAGAACATACCCTAGCAGTGAGAGGCTTGTCTCAGCACTCAGCAGCAGCCGCTTAGTTTCAGCAATGAGCAGTGAAGATCTGACATCACGCGGCAGACTCAGGCGCAGCAGCTCAGCTCACAGTATATACTAGACGCTGTACACTACACAGTACACAGCGCTACTATGCGCATGTAGACGCAGTGTGTGTGTGCACAGTAAATGTCAGGTGTAGCGGTACTACGACAAGCAGACAGACACTACTGCTGATACTGCTACAGCACAGTGTGAAGTACTGTACTGTGTGAAGTGTGTTGCTGGTGCTACCTGTACTGCGGCAAACATGAGAGCATGAGCAACAATGTGACACGACAACTGCACACGCAGCAGCAGTGATACTGGCAGCAGTGGTTACATGTATGTTGCAGCTGCGTCAGCAGCAGTGATACCCCTTTGAACTGTCCACTACACCATCGTAGAATCGTAGAACATTAGCAACTTACTCCTTCATTCACTACTACTACGACTAGCGTTCGTGTGCATCATGGTATCAGTGGCACACTTGTGCAAGCGACAAGTACAACTACCACTGCTGCGTGCACATGTGATGAGAGAGCGTTGCAGTGGCACGTGTGGCATGTGGCATGTGTTGTCTCTTCTATGTAAATTAGCGTCGATGGACCGGATCTTTGAGACTTGTGGTTGCTCGAAGGTATATCTTCAGGTAGCGTTTGATACGAGCACTACGCGCATCTGCCATAGCTGCAGGTTGCGCAAGTGGCAGCAGGAGTTTTTGTGTGTTCCAAGGGCGTGCTGGCACTTTCAATGCACAAACGCGACGAGTACCTCTGATGCTCAGTGACTTGGTGAATCTGTTGTGCTGCTGCTGCTGCTGCTGCTGCTCTATTAAAACTCAAGAGCCAAGTGGGGCCGAGGTCCAACGGCTCGTGCGCCGCGTGCATCATCGATCAAATCTCTTGCAAACTTTAGCCACTGGCTCTGCTCTCTTCACTCCAACAGTAGCTTCTCTAGCATGGCTCGTAAGAAGGCGCAGAGGAAGCAAGAGACAACTCTGGTGCCTCATAGAACACCAAACCTGAGCGCTCTGTTAGGGAGAGCTAAGAGTGGTGATTCACGCGAAGCTGTCAAAGCCTACCTTGATGCTGGTGGCTCTCCTATGGCACTCGTGCGAGAACACGGGAGCCGTCCT
>AXNI01016666.1:0-13603 GCA_000498555.1 Heterococcus sp. DN1 | reverse complement strand
ATAGCAGCTTGATGTAACACACACAAGTCTTGTTCGTCTGCTGTCGCCTTCAGTATACCTATGCACTGCATGGCGCTCATCTTGTGCTCCTCCGTGCTGCAACAACTGCTGCTTCTCAGGTGGAGGATGGAGAGGACCTCATGGAGAACATGGATGCAGACTATGTGCCTATTGCAGAGCTTGATCAGTATGACCCTGCTCAGCTAGACAGGCGTGAGTATGGTGACATGGACTATGACCAACGGCAGGAAGCAGAGAGAGTCATGCGTGAGAGAGACCAGGCTCTTGGAGGCAGGCTAGGTGGCATACTGGATGAGGTAACAGACACACACGCCTACATATAACTCAAAAACTTGCAACTGCGACTGACACTACCTGTGCTGACTGCAACATCTCCCATTGACTGCTGTTGCTGCTGACTGCTGCTGCAGTATGGCAGTGAGGGGGAGGACGACAGAGCAGCACGCCGTGCCCGGCTAGGCATACGTGACAGAGCTACTGGTGGTGAGCACGATGGTGCTAGCAGTGGCAGTGATGCTGACAGCGATGCAGACGATGGCACTGCTGAGGATGTAAACCTAGAGGCATTCAATGTGCCGCTGCAGGAGTGGCTAGCTGAAGCACGGACCCGGCACGAGGTGCGAGTCACTCTTCACCCTTTTGAAACTGCCTTTCTTGCTTTGATTTTGTGAGGTTGGTGTAAGGATCAGAGCAATGCTACTAAGCTCTTAGGCACTGATCGCTGCTAGTAGTTGCAGCTGCTGCAGTGTGAGCTATAGGGACCAGATGCAGTACTGTAGTAGGATTGTGTAGAGAGCAGCATGTGTACCACTGTAACACTGCAGTGATGGTAGAGACGCAATGATCTATATTGAACTTATAGTAGTAGATCAATGCGTCTAGCACATGCACTTGTGCTTTATGCAGTGCGCATGCAGCAAAGCACCATTGACGTGAATCAACTCAGCTGATGACAAGTGACAAGTGCAAACATGGCACTGACGTGTACACTGTATATATGTATGCTGCATGCACATGAAAACTTACAACGTAAACACAATGCAGGTGCGCAGGAGGTTCAGGCGGTTCTTGCAGACCTTTCAAGAGGAAGGCTCTGCAGTGCCAGTACATGAGACACTGATTAAAGACATGTGTGCTGCTAATAAAGCCAGTCTAGAGGCAAGTCACTCTTGTAATAAGCAGAATGGTCCTTCCTACAAAAAATACCATTGCTGTATTTTCACGATAAAGATTTTCACGATATGGAGCAGTTGTCAGTGCAGCGCATGATTGTAAGGTGACTGTGTATGCTGCAATTGGTGCTATTGTGCTAGATCTAGTCTCACCAGGCTTTCACTGGTAACACTGTAGTAGTAGTACATGAGTTGTGTGTGATCTGTTGTGCTAATGTGGGAGCTGCTATGTTGTTGCTAACAACACTGTCGCTCACTGCTGCTACTGTTGCTGTTGTTGGTGCGTGCATGCATACAAACATATGCAGGTGTCGTACCTGCACTTGAGCAAAGCAGTGCCTATACTGGCTATATGGCTAGCAGACGCCCCTAAAGACATGCTAGAGCTCATGGACGAGGTATATGTTTGTGCAAAATGCTGTTAACAACTACTCGCTATCTCATATGTAATGCTGTTATAACTGGCATCAGTTGCCAATCAATTGCTGCGTGAGCTTTACTGCATGACTCTTAGAAGCTGAACTATACGAAGTGCTAGTAGTAGCACATTACTGAAGCCGTAGTGTTACTGCTGCTACTGCTGCTGTGCAGTATGTCTGTATGCATAAACATGAAACTTGTGCGATGTAGCAACACGATGCGTCCAAACGCTGTAGACGATCAGTGTTTTCAACATAAGAAGCTGCGTGTGTGGCAGCGCGCAGCACCCTAATGTCGCCATACATTTAGTATTCACTACTACTGCTTGTACATGACAACACTGTGTGTTGACGACTGCACAGGTGACAATCAAAGTTGTGCTCAAGCTGTTCCCTGACTACGCTAGCATACAGGATGAAGTGCATGTACGCATCACAGACCTGCCTATACAGGACAAGCTTAGAGACTTACGAGAGGTACGGGACATTATCTACTGCTACACATCTTGTAACATCAGTAGCGCTGCTTACGTTAGTGTGGCTATGCATGCACACTTAGCATGTCCACAACTGAGAGAAGAGGCGTACAGCAGTAGAGTCCAGTGCTCGCATGCTGTGTACAGCCACACTGCAGTGCTACTCGCTCTAAACCAACAGCATGTTGTGCACAGCAGTTTGAGCAACCAACACTGTGCTGGTTCGCTACGCACCAGCTAGAGTGTTGCATGTTGCCCTGATGCTTACTGACCACTAGTGCTGCTACCACTGCTAATGCTATTATGTGTGCATGCATGCAACTGGCGTACACACGCACTACATAACTGTGTAACATGACTATAATTCCACAGGTACACCTTGATGCACTGATAAAAGTACAAGGAGTTGTGACTCGCCGCTCAGGGGTGTACCCACAACTTAAACTAGTCAGGTACACCTGTGGGCAGTGCCAGACTGTGATTGGCCCTTTCAAGCAGAATGCTAATGGCACTGAGGTTAGTATGTGATGATAAGGTTATTGAAAGTCTGTCACTGTACTAGCAGTAGCATAGCAGGTGTTATGCCAGTAAGCTACGTTGACGCTGTGGAGTAGCAGTGACAGGCGCAACTATATACATGCGAGCAGTCACGCACGCACACACACGGCAGTACTGGTACTGCATCGCATGCGTATACTGTGCTGCGTGCTACTACAAGCGTAGGCACAGCTCGATACTTCGCTCAGCAACAGCATGCTACCGTACAATAGTACTGATCAATGTACACTGTTTCATGTATTACACAACAGATGAAGCCAGGGTTGTGTCCAATGTGCAGTAGTGATGGCCCTTTTCGTATCAATCAAGAGCAGACTGTGTACCGTAACTATCAAAAGATCAGCTTACAGGTGTGGCGCTTGTGACACTCACTTTGCTACACTGCTATCAATCACTACTTAGACACGCATGCATGCTGTAGTAGTGACTGCGTCAGTGCAGCCTCACGCAAACAGCAACTGAATACGTCGCACAATACGCATCCTGATACACTTCTTTGTACGCTCGCTAGCAGTCTGCAGCAGTGCAGTAGGAGCAACTGCGCTTATGTGTACTGTTCACAGGCTGTCGCCTCATACACTATGCTTCATCTGTGTTTGGTGAACCGTACCCGTGTTGTCAACCATTTTATGAATCGTTTTGTGATTCGTTAACTATGATCCGTTAACAGGAGAGTCCCGGGTCTGTACCACCCGGCAGAGTGCCACGTCACAAAGATGTTATACTACTAGCAGATCTCATTGATCAGGTACATAACCATCCATTGAAAAACTGTATGCACGGAGTATCAAGCTATTTGATCTCATTCGTATACATGGATGTGCTGGATGTACACAGTCGCACGCACACACAGTTCGTGCTTGAATGTAACAATCCAGTTATTGCTATACAGAGATGCTAGCCATTACGTTCACGTACGCTGCACTGCAATGACACTGCAATGACGCTGTCGTATGTCTGTTTGTTTGCTCTTTGTGTCTATAGGGACGGCCTGGTGAGGAGATCGAAGTAACAGGTGTATACTGTCACAGCTATGACACTGGTCTCAGTCAGCGCAGTGGCTTTCCTGTCTTTGGTGAGTCACTTTATGCCGAGTTGACCATCTGAGAACCGAATAGCTCAGTTTTAGCATCTTCAAGCTTGTTCCAAGCAGTTTCATCCTACGGCACCAACCGCTGGAACAGACAGCACCAACTATACACATAGTGTGCTGCTATGACTCATATTGAACTGAGTACTTGCTTTCGTGCTATGACACTGATCATTGTTACGTGTTTATGTTATGTATGCATGGTGTGGCAGGCACTCACATTGAAGCCAACTACATTCAAAAGAGTGAAGACAAGATGAGCTCAAGCAGGCTTACTGATGAAGACAGGTACAGTATTATTCCGCGACTGTTCCGCTCATACAACATACCTACAGAACGCTCGATTTATACAGTCTGTGCTCATGCAAATGAGCTCCATAAGCACTGCTTGACCAGCGTCTGCTTAAAGTGCGCGCTTCAAAAGAGTTGGCTGCTATTTGCTCAAGCTTACTGCAGCAGCAATGACTCAGCTTGCTACTATGGTACACTATCACTACTTTGCACTGCTGATGCCTCCACAACTGCTGCTGCTACTGCTACTGCTGCTGCAACTGCTGCTACTGCTGCTTGTGTTATCTCTTTGACACAAACAGGAGAGAGATCCAGAAGTTAGGGCGTGATCCACGTGTCGCTAAGCGTATAGTGTCCGCCATTGCACCATCTATCTATGGCCACAAGCATGTCAAAATGGCCATTGCACTGAGCCTGTTTGGGGGGTGAGTCACTCCTGCTGTGTATTATCATGTTATACTACTGTATACTGCATAGCATAACACAGCTCTTACAATTGTACTTTTGGTTCTTGACACGCATGCGTTTGTTTTCCGTACGCTGCGGTAGCGTCAAATGTTTACCGCATAGCATGCATGCTGTATACAGTCAGATTGTGTAGCGTGACACGCATGCGTTTGCTGCACATAGTAACTGTGATGGCGAGTCTTAAGGCACACAGCAGTTGCTACTAGTGCACCGCATATGGCTCTTGCTTGCTGCCTCATCAAATGTGATGTATGGTCGCATGACATCAGTGTGTCGCAAACTGTGCTGTTGTACTGTGATTGCCGTGCGCGTAGGTGTGCTAAGAATGTGAACGACAAGCACCGCATCAGAGGTGACATCAATGTACTGCTGCTAGGGGATCCAGGCACAGCTAAATCACAGGTAATAGTGCGTCTGCCTACGCGAACACAACTTTTTTTCACAACACTGCCATTGTTCGACACATACAACCAGCCCTGGAACACTGCTAGTACTTATATCACAACACAAACTCGTTCGTGGCACCATGCAGCAACTTTCCTGCTTTGATTACGCCTTCTGTTTCATACTGCTATGTGATGAACGCTGAAGCTGCGGCAGCGGCCACGCGTCAGATGATCTTGCAGTAGTTAAGCTGCTGCTGACGCTGCTGTTGCTACGATGTGTATGCTGTATGACTGCTACTACTGTAACAACAAGCAGGTGCTGAAGTACTGTGAGAAGACAGCGCCGCGAGCTGTATACACTACTGGTAAGGGTGCTTCTGCAGTAGGGCTCACAGCTGGTGTGCACAAGGATCCTGTTACTAAAGTAAGTGTGCAGTGCAGCACTACATCTCAACTCCTCTGTTTTGTCTGTGAATACAACTGTTTTTGTGAAGTCATAGCTGTATCGGTAGAGTAATGGCATGAGCAAGTGTGTTGTTAAGCCTTCAGTGCTGCTGTGCGTGAGCAGCTTCAGCGTGCTTCACTTACAGTATACTTCGTGACTGCTATCGCTGGTACAGAGCGATGTATAGCTGTAGATGTAAAATACTGGTCATTTTGTTGGCTGCTACTATTGCCACTGCTCCTGCTTATGTCAACATTACTGCAATACTCGTTAGTGCAGTACTATTGTGTACATGCTGTTAACGTCACTGCACTACTCGCTACTGCGTAACTATTGTGTTCATCCTGCTAACATCACTGGAATACTCTCCAATACAACGTTAACATTGTTGTGTGCATCTCAGGAGTGGATGCTTGAGGGTGGAGCACTAGTACTAGCTGACAAAGGTGTGTGCTTGATTGATGAGTTTGACAAGATGAACGAGCAGGACAGGACATCTATACACGAAGCTATGGAGCAGCAGGTTAGCATTGCAAAGAATGCATCACTAATCATTGTCTCCAATAAGCTGTTGTTCGGTAGGCTTAACACTTGGTGTCAAGCTTGAGCTGCTGCTGTGTCTATACTATGACAGCTACTGTGCAAAGCCTTTGCGCATACACAGGAGCATGCTTGTTCAAAAAGCATCGTTCTGAAAATCTCAGCACTGCTGTCATTCATGACCCTGCAAATCTTCAGGCCTTGCTCAGTACTGCTGCTGCGATGCAGTATCGCTGCATTGCTTACGCCTAAGGACATCTATCACGTCATTACTGCACTGCTGCTTGCTATTTACACACACTATCCTTGATACCAGAGCATATCAATCAGTAAAGCAGGCATAGTAACGTCACTACAGGCACGGTGTGCAGTCATAGCAGCAGCTAACCCTATAGGTGGTCGCTATGATGCTAGCTTGACACTAGCTGAGAATGTTGAGCTAACAGACCCTATCTTACAGCGGTTTGACTGCCTCTGTGTGCTACAGGTACACCTTGCATTGTGTCACACTGTAGTTACTAGCGCTAGCTGTACTACTGCTTATAGTACATCTCAAGTGACGCATAGCAGTGCGTCTTCAATGAACTGGTCAGGCTAGCAAGCAGTGTCTTAGCTTGTCTGCACACTGTAGAGTGGTCACTGTGGTCTTACGATGATCACTGTCTACATGCACAGCTCTACGGCTACTTGCCGTGAGCAACTGAGCTGACGTTGCGCGCTGCTCAGATCTTTTCCGACATGAACTAACATCATGTATGCACAACTACTATGCTGTATACTGCTGCACACACTACTGTATATGCGTTCAGGACCTGGTTGATCCAGTAGCAGATGAGCAGTTAGCTAAATTTGTAGTGGAGAGTCACAGGCGCAGCCATCCTAATCAACCACACTTTGGTGAACCTAATCAGGTAACACTACTGTTAACATATCATACTGCGATCATAACATCTCAACTGCTGTACCTATAGCTAGTCCTGCTTACTACTGACTGCACTACTCTTGATAAGGGTGAACACTTGCTGCGGCCTGCACCGTATCTCAATCAGTGAATGCTGTGGCAGCTGCTTAACTTCAAGCACAGCAATTTTGGTAGTGCTATTGACAATGCATTGTACACCTCTGAGACGTGGCTGTGGGCAGCTTCACACATACAGACGAGGGCACATAAATGCTAGTCTTTCGTGTACTAATACTATTGCCGCTGCTGCTACTGCTGCTGCTGCTGTGTACATTCTAACATGATATACATAGGCACCAGTACTAGCAGGAGGCATGGGTGGTGAAGTAAATGAAGAGCCGATAGCACAGCACTTGCTTAAAAAATACATCATGTATGCACGCAATCATGTGCGGCCACAGCTGCACAACATTGACACTGACAAGGTGCGTAGCAGCTTAGTATATGTGTCAGTACATACATTACACTGCTGTAGCAATTACTGTCTGCACGTACACAAACACACTGTTACTACTGTTGTATAAGTGTGCCACTACACACTGGCTTTATGTGCAGAGTACAACAGCAGTTGTATGTAGATCGTTATGACTATGCAGCTGCTATCACAGGTGGTAGTTGTTGTGTTACAGTACGTGCTTGCTGTTTTGCTTACTGTATCATACTGTAGTGCTATTGTAATCACCGCACTTCGTATCACTTTCTCTTATGTTTAGAACAATACTATACCACTACACAATGTACCAGGTAGCTAAGCTGTACTCTGATCTTAGGAGAGAGAGTATGAGCAGTGGTGGTGTGCCTATTGCTGTCAGACACATTGAGGTACTTACTGTGCTGCTAAGGCTTACTGCTCTGCAGAATGCACCTTTACACTTTACAGTATAGCACTACTGCCTTAAATGCAGCGAGACGTGTTCAGAGCATCAAACTTGCAATAGGTAGTACCATCATTCTATACACACAGCTGCTGCTCGTGTTCAAGCGCTGCAATGTAGCACTCTTTCTAATGTGCGCTAATGTAACATGTATGTACTCTTGTGCTGTCATTGCGCTCTATCATGTGGCAACAGAGTATTATGCGTATGTCAGAAGCTCATGCCCGCATGCACCTGCGCGACCACGTACGCGAAGATGATGTAGACGTTGCTATACAAACTATACTAGAGGTTAGTATGAATTTTATACATACTTTTTTTTCCAAACACTACAGTAATCTACTCATGAACATGTGCCACAGCCAGTTGTTGATGATCGTGCTCCCACTTACAGCGCCGTGATCTAGTACAGAAGCCATTGTGTTATATGCTCCAATCATCAGCAATGTAGTGTAGTGTACCACTGTATCGTAGGAGTCGCAGCAAGCGTTAGTGCACGCTGCATACATGCACATGTGCTTATGTCTTTGTGCGGTGAGTGACGTACACTGCTGCAACACTCATTGCTCAAGCACACACTCAACGTCTATACACTGCACAACAACCCTACTCACAGAGCTTCATTCAGGCGCAGAAGTTTAGTGTGAGGCGTACACTACAGAAGGGCTTCAGGAAGTACTTGACACAAGGCAGTGACTACTTTGAGCTCATCATGCATGAGCTGCAGAGGCTGGTAAGTGCTAGCAGTAGTCGCAATAGCATAGCAGCAGTAGCAGTAGCAGCAGTAGCAGCAGCAGCGTACTATCATTGCATTTGTGTTCGTACTGTCAGTGCCATCATTGTGTCATGGTCGTCTAAGAGTGCTGCTTACTGCAAGCTGGTGGCTCAATCAAGCAGTGCCTATGCGAATGCACGTAAGCACTGTGAAAGCGGTGCTGTGTATGCATGGTACTAGCGCTTACAGCAAGCAAGCACGACACTGCAATGACCAGTCTTGCACATGTTAGTGCAGCAAACGATGCTGCTGTGTGGCGCTAACAACACACTCGCTGTACACTCCAACACCAACCATGACACACCTGCTAACAACCAACAACAGATGAGACAGTCACAGACATTTCAGCAGCTGCGCAGTGGCCGTAGTGTGACAGCTAATGATGGTACACTGCAATCAGCTGATGCTACACCACTAGAGGTACCGTTAACTACATATGCACCCTAAACCATATTACAACTCTTCATGTACTACTGTCATTAGCCAGCTGCAGTAGTGTGCAAGCTGTATTTGATGCAGCTCTCGGTGGTCATTGCTGTCTGATAAGCTTGACTGTGATTGTCTCATTGTAGTCACAGTGCCCTCTTGCTAGCGAGTGCCTAGAGCAGTAAGTACTACGGTGCACTAGCATGTTCGTGTAGTATTACTACTGTTTTGTGCGCATCTGCTCATGCTGCATCCGCTACACTGACACTGCTTTATACTGGTGTGGTATTCACACTACTACTACTATTACTGCTACAACTTGCTGTTGCACTGTACTACTGCCAAATGTTTAGGTTGAGATGGATGAGCTAGAAGCCCGTGCTAGAGAGTTTGGTGTGTATGACCTAGAGCCATTCTATGCTAGCAGACTACTAGCCTCACACAGCATGCATGTAGACAGCGACAGAAGAGTTATCATCAAGCGGTTTGACTGATCTGATTCCTGATTGCGGTTAGATTTAGTCATCATACTGATAGCTAACAAACAAGTACTTGATTTATAAGAGTGTGATACCAGCGGAAATGGATATACAACTGTGTGAGAGTGGTGGGAGCGTGCAGTGAGGATACAAAGCAAAGGACGCCCGTTGCATGCACAGCATATGGCATCGCGGTATATGCTGATGATGTGGCTGCTGCAGTGCATGTGTGCAACAGTTTGTAGTCCTGTCGCTGATCACAGTATCACTACAGCTGAGCAGCACAACACGCTGCCAGTAGCAAATGGCCAAAACGACAGCAGCTGCAGCAGCAGCTGCAGCAGCAGCAAACGCAGGATGTTATATACTTCTAGTATATATGGTGTACAGCGACAATAGCACCAACACCGAGCAGCGTATGCATTGGCTACAAGTAACTGTTTAGTAGTACTTGCACTCTTGCAGAATTACAGTGCGAAAGCAGCGGAGGTGCAGCAGCTGCTATTGCACAGCAGCACTGCCTCTAGTATCAAATCAGCAATACAAAGAAGATATAGATTGTTGTGATAACAAGAGTCCTCTCTATGACGCTCACATATGCTTTGCTTTGCCTTTGCGCTGGTGCAGTTGTTGTGCGTGCTGCTGCTGCTGCTGTTGTCTGGCTGCTACTGTCACTACGCCTCCTTCTGCGTTTCTTATGCATGCGCCACTTCAACAAGTGGCCACATCAGTCCCCAAGGGGGGCTGACTGACACATTCAGTTCTGATGTTATGTTTTGCTGCAACTCGAGTTTTCACTCACTTGTTGAGCAACTGAAAGCCCCTTGATATAACTGATCTGCAACACTTGAACCCTCCTCTGACAGACTGAGCAAGCACGCGCTCAAATGAAGGCTGCAGCTGCAGTTGTTGCTGTAGTATGCGCTACAAATACATGTTCTGTGCACAGCTTCGCAGCAGCGCCGGGCTTGCAGCAGCGAGCAGCAGTGCAGACAGGTCGCTCTCGCAGCACCCTCTCAATGGCGTCAGCAGCACCGCCAGCAAATCTCAAACCTACAGGCATTGTGCCCCCTGATGAAATCAGCGAGGCCAACCCACTGCGGGTCATTCTAAGCGGAGGCGGCGTGGGTGGGCTCATGGCAGCCAAGTACTTGAAGCAGAGCGGCTTCGATGTGACAGTCTTCGAGAAGACAGACTCGTTCAGGCGGTTTGGAGGGCCAATCCAATTGGCAAGCAATGCTCTGAGTACAATCAAAGCAATCGATGCTGATCTCTTCACTGAGCTCATGAAGAAGTTCACCTTCACTGGTGTGCGCACGAATGGCATCATGGATGGGTAAGCTTTCTGCAATCTATATATACAAGCCTTGCAAAAGAGAGCTGCTTCTGGAATATCAGCATTGCGAACTGCAGTGTATAGTAAAGTCACACTTCGAGCTGAAAGCTGAACAACATATGATTTAAATTTGTGTAGGGACATGTTCGCCTGTGCAATGATCTCACCGTGCACATCTGTTGTCCTTGATGTATCTTTTCTATGCACCCCTTCCAAACTGATGAACAGATTGCGGACAGAGTGGTACACAAAGTTTGATGCTATCACTGATGCAGCTGATTACAGAGGGCTCCCATACACTGGTGTAGTAGACAGGCCTGACCTGCAGGCCATCCTGCTGGAGAAGCTTGGCAAGGGCGTTGTCGAGAACGCCAGCAGCGTCAAGGGCTACAAGCACACTGAAAAGTGAGTTTTCTCAGTTATTTTTCGATTTTGTTAGTAGGAGATTATACAGCGATTGTTGCAATACCCATATCGCTTGCAAGGAAGTATTACTACTTCTGTGCCCTTGCAAGCAGTGCTGCTCAGTAGTAGAGCCTGATGTTCTATATTCTCGTCATGATGGTGCTAACACTACCGCTTCTTGTGCTGTACATTGTTTGTTGTTGCGATTTTTTCGTTGCAGTGGTGTGGATGTTATGCTTGAGAATGGCCGCACTGTGCATGGCGACATACTCATAGGCGCTGATGGCATCTGGTCACAGGTACGCAATTCAAATCTGTCAATGATTCTAACTGCATCGACAACATGAAAACACAAGCACAAAATTATCAAGTCTGGAAGTTGGATGGGAAGGTGATGCATCTTGCAGGCACGCTGTGCTGTAGTGCAGCTGTGATCTTGCGTACATTGAGGCAGTTGCTACTGCCAGTGTGAAGCACTGCTGCTAGATGCAGCTACAGCAGCAGCTAATTTGCTCTCTATACACACTGCTACTGCTACTACTGCTGCTACTACTACTGCTATTGCTGTAGGTGCGTGCACAGATGTGGAATGAGCCAGTAAAGGGAGGTGAGAGCGGTGCCTCCTACAGTGGGTACACTGTCTTTGCTGGTGAGACAGTCTATGAGCCAAAAGACTACTGGGAGGTATGTGTACTCATGGAATTAGTATATACCTTAAGCATTTGTGTGCTTTGCAGTGTGTGTTGCTGAATTGGTCTGTACAGAATGTGTGGTTTTACTGAAGTGTTGGGCTGTACTACTACGTGATTACATTCTGCATGCCCAGCAGTGGTGTACAACAGTTGCACGCCGTCTAACTGCATGTTTGTGTAGTAATTTCAGAAGTGATTAGCGATGCGTACACTGCGCCTGCAACTGTTCACACACGCATCATCAAGTACACAACCGCTCACAAACAAACTGCTGTATCTAACATCGTATCCGTTGCACATCGTCCGTTACTGACAGGTTGGTTACAAAGTGTACATTGGCCCTGGGCAGTACTTTGTGACAAGTGACATTGGACGTGGCCGTATGCAGTGGTATGCCTTCTTAGCACTGCCTCCTGGCTCAAAAGCACGTGAGGATAACATTGCGTACCTCAAGGTATGAATACAGGCTATATTTCGCTACTACCTATGATGATTACATAGCTTACTCGAAAATATACTGTACATATGCTACGCTTTGTTACTGTGCCGCAATACATGTGTAGTGTTCTGCTGTAGTTTGTGCGGCTTGCTCACAGCACTACCTAGGCAATGCTGGTAGTCATACAAGCTGCTTTTTACATTTGTTATATGTCATCAGCAGCTACTGTTACTGCTACTGCTGCTGCTAGTCGTCACGCTGGTAGTGTGTACTCAATCATTAAAAAGACAGCGATCTGTAGTGTTTACAGTTGAGATAGTCTAAGCGCCTATCAGCCCATTGCACACTTGCAGTTGGTGTCTTGCACTGCTGCTGCACTGTTTACTGACAAACTACTGCTGCTACTGCTACTGCTACTGCTCTGCAACAACAGGACAAGTTCGATGGCTGGAGTGAGGATGTTATGATTGCACTAGACGCTACATCAAACTCTGATGTTGAACAGGTAATGTGACAGCACACCCTCAGTAGCTGCCTTCACGTTTAATGCATTGTTATGCATGTGCTTCGTGTAAGCGCTGCGCTTGAATGCCACGCCAGGCTGCTCCAGTAGCAATGTAGGCACGCTGCATGCATGCATGCAGTGTTACACGCTGTTGACTGCGCTACTGGTATTCATTCTGCACCCACGTACTGTGTTATTGTTTGTCCACTACTGCTATTGCTGCTACCACACACAGCGCGATCTGTATGACAGGAAGCCCTCTATGTTCAAGAGCTGGTCAGATGGACACGTCACTCTGATGGGTGATGCATGCCATCCTATGATGCCTAACCTTGGACAAGGTGTGTGTGTGTGTGAAGGATAACATAACATAACAGTGCCAATCGTCACACGATGCATGCAAACTCAGCTTATTGCTGCATTAAAGAAGTGTTGCTTTACAGAGTGCGGCGTCAATCGCTGAGGCGCAAAATGCAAAGCTCATGCTGCTGTTCTGCATGCATGCGCATGGAGGCAGCCACTATGTACAACAGCTTCAGAAAACATTGCTGTGTTATGATCATTTAGCTTCAGCAGATATGCTCTGGTATGATCATTTAGCACACGCAAGCACGTCATCGCCACTGATATTGCTTCACACAATGCACTACTACACCATTAACAGGTGGCTGTCAAGCAATGGAGGACGGCTACGTCCTGACAAACTTACTGAAGGGTGTGACCAAGCGCAGTCAGATCCCTAAAGTGCTCAAGAAGTACTACTCTAGCAGAATAGTGCGCACTGCAGCTGTGCAGGGACTGTCACGCATTGCATCTGATCTCATCATTACACAGGTAAGCACTA
>AXNI01016665.1:0-13577 GCA_000498555.1 Heterococcus sp. DN1 | reverse complement strand
TTCTGCACTGCTGGTGTACCGCTGCTCGTGTATCACTAGTTCGCTAGGGCTGTTTCTGCTTCGCTGAACTGTGCTGCAAGTGTGTGTGTGTGAGTGTGGTTACAAGCTGCAGCAGCGGCTTGAGAGACAGGAAGAACACGCTGTCACATCACAGTGACAGTGCACTCACATGCACTCTCACTCCCCCTATGTGGAGCCAGTGATGAAACCAGCTACTACCATATGTAGTAGTGCCCTCTCAGCTGCAATCAAGCCACTACTGCTGCTACTACTGCTGCTACTACTGCTGCAGTGTAACCACTGCTGCTGCCACTACTGCTACTACGCCCTACTGCTGACTGTAACTGAAAGCGCGCTCACACTCACACCACAGAAGCTCAGTTTGCAAGCTCAGTTTGCAGGCTCAGTTTAGTTGCTGAACTGCTTGAAAGCTCTGTTGTAGCCCTTGGCGAATGAGCCATCAGCTCTTGCATCAGCCCACACTTTTTCAGCATCAACATGAGCACGCTCTCTCTCTATGCGCACCATCTCATCGCGCTCTGCTTGAGTGCAGGACACTGGGCAGAAGCTATACAAGTAGCTGTAATAGCAGATGATATATATACATATACAAATACATATAGCAATGACAGTAGAATCAAGAACTGTGAGTACTAGTGCGTGTAGGTGTTAATGTGCTGCTTACACAAAGGATGCAGTCATCTTTGAACTATCGCCAAAAGCGTACTTCATGCCAACAGTTAGCACATAGTCGATGTTACTTGTTGATGCCACTCAGTGACATATATAGTGCTGTGTTACTCTGTCACAATATCAGATGTGTGTTGTACTAGTCAGCACAACATCACAATAGATTGTCATGTTTGTACACATGAAGAACTAACCTGAACTGAGCCCAGAAGATAACAGGGAGCACAGGCTGCATGATGCTAGTCATAACACTACGCATACCACCTGGCATATCCATCTTAAATGGGCTCATTGTCATCTTTGCTGGGGTGTCAAACTGTTGTAAGGATTGGAGCGTTTGAGACACAGAGAGAGTGATGCGCACTGATGAGATCACTAGCACTACTGTGGCTAGCTTAAACAGAACTGGCTACGCTCACAGCACTTGTTCCGAACAGACAATCATGTGGTACACATGCATGCGTGCACGGAGCGCTGTCGCCGAAAGCACTCTCAATAACTTAAGGATCAATATGTTGGTGTTTTGATAAAGTGGCGAGTCACTCATGTAGTGCTTACCTGTGTAATGATGAGATCAGATGCAATGCGTGACAGTCCCTGCACAGCTGCAGTGCGCACTATTCTGCTAGAGTAGTACTTCTTGAGCACTTTAGGGATCTGACTGCGCTTGGTCACACCCTTCAGTAAGTTTGTCAGGACGTAGCCGTCCTCCATTGCTTGACAGCCACCTGTTAATGGTGTAGTAGTGCATTGTGTGAAGCAATATCAGTGGCGATGACGTGCTTGCGTGTGCTAAATGATCATACCAGAGCATATCTGCTGAAGCTAAATGATCATAACACAGCAATGTTTTCTGAAGCTGTTGTACATAGTGGCTGCCTCCATGCGCATGCATGCAGAACAGCAGCATGAGCTTTGCATTTTGCGCCTCAGCGATTGACGCCGCACTCTGTAAAGCAACACTTCTTTAATGCAGCAATAAGCTGAGTTTGCATGCATCGTGTGACGATTGGCACTGTTATGTTATGTTATCCTTCACACACACACACACCTTGTCCAAGGTTAGGCATCATAGGATGGCATGCATCACCCATCAGAGTGACGTGTCCATCTGACCAGCTCTTGAACATAGAGGGCT
Source organism: Heterococcus sp. DN1 (assembly GCA_000498555.1). Taxonomy (NCBI): domain Eukaryota; class Xanthophyceae; order Tribonematales; family Heteropediaceae; genus Heterococcus; species Heterococcus sp. DN1. The sequence continues at coordinate 11,749 of AXNI01016665.1, read as the reverse complement.
TCCTGTCATACAGATCGCGCTGTGTGTGGTAGCAGCAATAGCAGTAGTGGACAAACAATAACACAGTACGTGGGTGCAGAATGAATACCAGTAGCGCAGTCAACAGCGTGTAACACTGCATGCATGCATGCAGCGTGCCTACATTGCTACTGGAGCAGCCTGGCGTGGCATTCAAGCGCAGCGCTTACACGAAGCACATGCATAACAATGCATTAAACGTGAAGGCAGCTACTGAGGGTGTGCTGTCACATTACCTGTTCAACATCAGAGTTTGATGTAGCGTCTAGTGCAATCATAACATCCTCACTCCAGCCATCGAACTTGTCCTGTTGTTGCAGAGCAGTAGCAGTAGCAGTAGCAGCAGTAGTTTGTCAGTAAACAGTGCAGCAGCAGTGCAAGACACCAACTGCAAGTGTGCAATGGGCTGATAGGCGCTTAGACTATCTCAACTGTAAACACTACAGATCGCTGTCTTTTTAATGATTGAGTACACACTACCAGCGTGACGACTAGCAGCAGCAGTAGCAGTAACAGTAGCTGCTGATGACATATAACAAATGTAAAAAGCAGCTTGTATGACTACCAGCATTGCCTAGGTAGTGCTGTGAGCAAGCCGCACAAACTACAGCAGAACACTACACATGTATTGCGGCACAGTAACAAAGCGTAGCATATGTACAGTATATTTTCGAGTAAGCTATGTAATCATCATAGGTAGTAGCGAAATATAGCCTGTATTCATACCTTGAGGTACGCAATGTTATCCTCACGTGCTTTTGAGCCAGGAGGCAGTGCTAAGAAGGCATACCACTGCATACGGCCACGTCCAATGTCACTTGTCACAAAGTACTGCCCAGGGCCAATGTACACTTTGTAACCAACCTGTCAGTAACGGACGATGTGCAACGGATACGATGTTAGATACAGCAGTTTGTTTGTGAGCGGTTGTGTACTTGATGATGCGTGTGTGAACAGTTGCAGGCGCAGTGTACGCATCGCTAATCACTTCTGAAATTACTACACAAACATGCAGTTAGACGGCGTGCAACTGTTGTACACCACTGCTGGGCATGCAGAATGTAATCACGTAGTAGTACAGCCCAACACTTCAGTAAAACCACACATTCTGTACAGACCAATTCAGCAACACACACTGCAAAGCACACAAATGCTTAAGGTATATACTAATTCCATGAGTACACATACCTCCCAGTAGTCTTTTGGCTCATAGACTGTCTCACCAGCAAAGACAGTGTACCCACTGTAGGAGGCACCGCTCTCACCTCCCTTTACTGGCTCATTCCACATCTGTGCACGCACCTACAGCAATAGCAGTAGTAGTAGCAGCAGTAGTAGCAGTAGCAGTGTGTATAGAGAGCAAATTAGCTGCTGCTGTAGCTGCATCTAGCAGCAGTGCTTCACACTGGCAGTAGCAACTGCCTCAATGTACGCAAGATCACAGCTGCACTACAGCACAGCGTGCCTGCAAGATGCATCACCTTCCCATCCAACTTCCAGACTTGATAATTTTGTGCTTGTGTTTTCATGTTGTCGATGCAGTTAGAATCATTGACAGATTTGAATTGCGTACCTGTGACCAGATGCCATCAGCGCCTATGAGTATGTCGCCATGCACAGTGCGGCCATTCTCAAGCATAACATCCACACCACTGCAACGAAAAAATCGCAACAACAAACAATGTACAGCACAAGAAGCGGTAGTGTTAGCACCATCATGACGAGAATATAGAACATCAGGCTCTACTACTGAGCAGCACTGCTTGCAAGGGCACAGAAGTAGTAATACTTCCTTGCAAGCGATATGGGTATTGCAACAATCGCTGTATAATCTCCTACTAACAAAATCGAAAAATAACTGAGAAAACTCACTTTTCAGTGTGCTTGTAGCCCTTGACGCTGCTGGCGTTCTCGACAACGCCCTTGCCAAGCTTCTCCAGCAGGATGGCCTGCAGGTCAGGCCTGTCTACTACACCAGTGTATGGGAGCCCTCTGTAATCAGCTGCATCAGTGATAGCATCAAACTTTGTGTACCACTCTGTCCGCAATCTGTTCATCAGTTTGGAAGGGGTGCATAGAAAAGATACATCAAGGACAACAGATGTGCACGGTGAGATCATTGCACAGGCGAACATGTCCCTACACAAATTTAAATCATATGTTGTTCAGCTTTCAGCTCGAAGTGTGACTTTACTATACACTGCAGTTCGCAATGCTGATATTCCAGAAGCAGCTCTCTTTTGCAAGGCTTGTATATATAGATTGCAGAAAGCTTACCCATCCATGATGCCATTCGTGCGCACACCAGTGAAGGTGAACTTCTTCATGAGCTCAGTGAAGAGATCAGCATCGATTGCTTTGATTGTACTCAGAGCATTGCTTGCCAATTGGATTGGCCCTCCAAACCGCCTGAACGAGTCTGTCTTCTCGAAGACTGTCACATCGAAGCCGCTCTGCTTCAAGTACTTGGCTGCCATGAGCCCACCCACGCCGCCTCCGCTTAGAATGACCCGCAGTGGGTTGGCCTCGCTGATTTCATCAGGGGGCACAATGCCTGTAGGTTTGAGATTTGCTGGCGGTGCTGCTGACGCCATTGAGAGGGTGCTGCGAGAGCGACCTGTCTGCACTGCTGCTCGCTGCTGCAAGCCCGGCGCTGCTGCGAAGCTGTGCACAGAACATGTATTTGTAGCGCATACTACAGCAACAACTGCAGCTGCAGCCTTCATTTGAGCGCGTGCTTGCTCAGTCTGTCAGAGGAGGGTTCAAGTGTTGCAGATCAGTTATATCAAGGGGCTTTCAGTTGCTCAACAAGTGAGTGAAAACTCGAGTTGCAGCAAAACATAACATCAGAACTGAATGTGTCAGTCAGCCCCCCTTGGGGACTGATGTGGCCACTTGTTGAAGTGGCGCATGCATAAGAAACGCAGAAGGAGGCGTAGTGACAGTAGCAGCCAGACAACAGCAGCAGCAGCAGCACGCACAACAACTGCACCAGCGCAAAGGCAAAGCAAAGCATATGTGAGCGTCATAGAGAGGACTCTTGTTATCACAACAATCTATATCTTCTTTGTATTGCTGATTTGATACTAGAGGCAGTGCTGCTGTGCAATAGCAGCTGCTGCACCTCCGCTGCTTTCGCACTGTAATTCTGCAAGAGTGCAAGTACTACTAAACAGTTACTTGTAGCCAATGCATACGCTGCTCGGTGTTGGTGCTATTGTCGCTGTACACCATATATACTAGAAGTATATAACATCCTGCGTTTGCTGCTGCTGCAGCTGCTGCTGCAGCTGCTGTCGTTTTGGCCATTTGCTACTGGCAGCGTGTTGTGCTGCTCAGCTGTAGTGATACTGTGATCAGCGACAGGACTACAAACTGTTGCACACATGCACTGCAGCAGCCACATCATCAGCATATACCGCGATGCCATATGCTGTGCATGCAACGGGCGTCCTTTGCTTTGTATCCTCACTGCACGCTCCCACCACTCTCACACAGTTGTATATCCATTTCCGCTGGTATCACACTCTTATAAATCAAGTACTTGTTTGTTAGCTATCAGTATGATGACTAAATCTAACCGCAATCAGGAATCAGATCAGTCAAACCGCTTGATGATAACTCTTCTGTCGCTGTCTACATGCATGCTGTGTGAGGCTAGTAGTCTGCTAGCATAGAATGGCTCTAGGTCATACACACCAAACTCTCTAGCACGGGCTTCTAGCTCATCCATCTCAACCTAAACATTTGGCAGTAGTACAGTGCAACAGCAAGTTGTAGCAGTAATAGTAGTAGTAGTGTGAATACCACACCAGTATAAAGCAGTGTCAGTGTAGCGGATGCAGCATGAGCAGATGCGCACAAAACAGTAGTAATACTACACGAACATGCTAGTGCACCGTAGTACTTACTGCTCTAGGCACTCGCTAGCAAGAGGGCACTGTGACTACAATGAGACAATCACAGTCAAGCTTATCAGACAGCAATGACCACCGAGAGCTGCATCAAATACAGCTTGCACACTACTGCAGCTGGCTAATGACAGTAGTACATGAAGAGTTGTAATATGGTTTAGGGTGCATATGTAGTTAACGGTACCTCTAGTGGTGTAGCATCAGCTGATTGCAGTGTACCATCATTAGCTGTCACACTACGGCCACTGCGCAGCTGCTGAAATGTCTGTGACTGTCTCATCTGTTGTTGGTTGTTAGCAGGTGTGTCATGGTTGGTGTTGGAGTGTACAGCGAGTGTGTTGTTAGCGCCACACAGCAGCATCGTTTGCTGCACTAACATGTGCAAGACTGGTCATTGCAGTGTCGTGCTTGCTTGCTGTAAGCGCTAGTACCATGCATACACAGCACCGCTTTCACAGTGCTTACGTGCATTCGCATAGGCACTGCTTGATTGAGCCACCAGCTTGCAGTAAGCAGCACTCTTAGACGACCATGACACAATGATGGCACTGACAGTACGAACACAAATGCAATGATAGTACGCTGCTGCTGCTACTGCTGCTACTGCTACTGCTGCTATGCTATTGCGACTACTGCTAGCACTTACCAGCCTCTGCAGCTCATGCATGATGAGCTCAAAGTAGTCACTGCCTTGTGTCAAGTACTTCCTGAAGCCCTTCTGTAGTGTACGCCTCACACTAAACTTCTGCGCCTGAATGAAGCTCTGTGAGTAGGGTTGTTGTGCAGTGTATAGACGTTGAGTGTGTGCTTGAGCAATGAGTGTTGCAGCAGTGTACGTCACTCACCGCACAAAGACATAAGCACATGTGCATGTATGCAGCGTGCACTAACGCTTGCTGCGACTCCTACGATACAGTGGTACACTACACTACATTGCTGATGATTGGAGCATATAACACAATGGCTTCTGTACTAGATCACGGCGCTGTAAGTGGGAGCACGATCATCAACAACTGGCTGTGGCACATGTTCATGAGTAGATTACTGTAGTGTTTGGAAAAAAAAGTATGTATAAAATTCATACTAACCTCTAGTATAGTTTGTATAGCAACGTCTACATCATCTTCGCGTACGTGGTCGCGCAGGTGCATGCGGGCATGAGCTTCTGACATACGCATAATACTCTGTTGCCACATGATAGAGCGCAATGACAGCACAAGAGTACATACATGTTACATTAGCGCACATTAGAAAGAGTGCTACATTGCAGCGCTTGAACACGAGCAGCAGCTGTGTGTATAGAATGATGGTACTACCTATTGCAAGTTTGATGCTCTGAACACGTCTCGCTGCATTTAAGGCAGTAGTGCTATACTGTAAAGTGTAAAGGTGCATTCTGCAGAGCAGTAAGCCTTAGCAGCACAGTAAGTACCTCAATGTGTCTGACAGCAATAGGCACACCACCACTGCTCATACTCTCTCTCCTAAGATCAGAGTACAGCTTAGCTACCTGGTACATTGTGTAGTGGTATAGTATTGTTCTAAACATAAGAGAAAGTGATACGAAGTGCGGTGATTACAATAGCACTACAGTATGATACAGTAAGCAAAACAGCAAGCACGTACTGTAACACAACAACTACCACCTGTGATAGCAGCTGCATAGTCATAACGATCTACATACAACTGCTGTTGTACTCTGCACATAAAGCCAGTGTGTAGTGGCACACTTATACAACAGTAGTAACAGTGTGTTTGTGTACGTGCAGACAGTAATTGCTACAGCAGTGTAATGTATGTACTGACACATATACTAAGCTGCTACGCACCTTGTCAGTGTCAATGTTGTGCAGCTGTGGCCGCACATGATTGCGTGCATACATGATGTATTTTTTAAGCAAGTGCTGTGCTATCGGCTCTTCATTTACTTCACCACCCATGCCTCCTGCTAGTACTGGTGCCTATGTATATCATGTTAGAATGTACACAGCAGCAGCAGCAGTAGCAGCAGCGGCAATAGTATTAGTACACGAAAGACTAGCATTTATGTGCCCTCGTCTGTATGTGTGAAGCTGCCCACAGCCACGTCTCAGAGGTGTACAATGCATTGTCAATAGCACTACCAAAATTGCTGTGCTTGAAGTTAAGCAGCTGCCACAGCATTCACTGATTGAGATACGGTGCAGGCCGCAGCAAGTGTTCACCCTTATCAAGAGTAGTGCAGTCAGTAGTAAGCAGGACTAGCTATAGGTACAGCAGTTGAGATGTTATGATCGCAGTATGATATGTTAACAGTAGTGTTACCTGATTAGGTTCACCAAAGTGTGGTTGATTAGGATGGCTGCGCCTGTGACTCTCCACTACAAATTTAGCTAACTGCTCATCTGCTACTGGATCAACCAGGTCCTGAACGCATATACAGTAGTGTGTGCAGCAGTATACAGCATAGTAGTTGTGCATACATGATGTTAGTTCATGTCGGAAAAGATCTGAGCAGCGCGCAACGTCAGCTCAGTTGCTCACGGCAAGTAGCCGTAGAGCTGTGCATGTAGACAGTGATCATCGTAAGACCACAGTGACCACTCTACAGTGTGCAGACAAGCTAAGACACTGCTTGCTAGCCTGACCAGTTCATTGAAGACGCACTGCTATGCGTCACTTGAGATGTACTATAAGCAGTAGTACAGCTAGCGCTAGTAACTACAGTGTGACACAATGCAAGGTGTACCTGTAGCACACAGAGGCAGTCAAACCGCTGTAAGATAGGGTCTGTTAGCTCAACATTCTCAGCTAGTGTCAAGCTAGCATCATAGCGACCACCTATAGGGTTAGCTGCTGCTATGACTGCACACCGTGCCTGTAGTGACGTTACTATGCCTGCTTTACTGATTGATATGCTCTGGTATCAAGGATAGTGTGTGTAAATAGCAAGCAGCAGTGCAGTAATGACGTGATAGATGTCCTTAGGCGTAAGCAATGCAGCGATACTGCATCGCAGCAGCAGTACTGAGCAAGGCCTGAAGATTTGCAGGGTCATGAATGACAGCAGTGCTGAGATTTTCAGAACGATGCTTTTTGAACAAGCATGCTCCTGTGTATGCGCAAAGGCTTTGCACAGTAGCTGTCATAGTATAGACACAGCAGCAGCTCAAGCTTGACACCAAGTGTTAAGCCTACCGAACAACAGCTTATTGGAGACAATGATTAGTGATGCATTCTTTGCAATGCTAACCTGCTGCTCCATAGCTTCGTGTATAGATGTCCTGTCCTGCTCGTTCATCTTGTCAAACTCATCAATCAAGCACACACCTTTGTCAGCTAGTACTAGTGCTCCACCCTCAAGCATCCACTCCTGAGATGCACACAACAATGTTAACGTTGTATTGGAGAGTATTCCAGTGATGTTAGCAGGATGAACACAATAGTTACGCAGTAGCGAGTAGTGCAGTGACGTTAACAGCATGTACACAATAGTACTGCACTAACGAGTATTGCAGTAATGTTGACATAAGCAGGAGCAGTGGCAATAGTAGCAGCCAACAAAATGACCAGTATTTTACATCTACAGCTATACATCGCTCTGTACCAGCGATAGCAGTCACGAAGTATACTGTAAGTGAAGCACGCTGAAGCTGCTCACGCACAGCAGCACTGAAGGCTTAACAACACACTTGCTCATGCCATTACTCTACCGATACAGCTATGACTTCACAAAAACAGTTGTATTCACAGACAAAACAGAGGAGTTGAGATGTAGTGCTGCACTGCACACTTACTTTAGTAACAGGATCCTTGTGCACACCAGCTGTGAGCCCTACTGCAGAAGCACCCTTACCAGTAGTGTATACAGCTCGCGGCGCTGTCTTCTCACAGTACTTCAGCACCTGCTTGTTGTTACAGTAGTAGCAGTCATACAGCATACACATCGTAGCAACAGCAGCGTCAGCAGCAGCTTAACTACTGCAAGATCATCTGACGCGTGGCCGCTGCCGCAGCTTCAGCGTTCATCACATAGCAGTATGAAACAGAAGGCGTAATCAAAGCAGGAAAGTTGCTGCATGGTGCCACGAACGAGTTTGTGTTGTGATATAAGTACTAGCAGTGTTCCAGGGCTGGTTGTATGTGTCGAACAATGGCAGTGTTGTGAAAAAAAGTTGTGTTCGCGTAGGCAGACGCACTATTACCTGTGATTTAGCTGTGCCTGGATCCCCTAGCAGCAGTACATTGATGTCACCTCTGATGCGGTGCTTGTCGTTCACATTCTTAGCACACCTACGCGCACGGCAATCACAGTACAACAGCACAGTTTGCGACACACTGATGTCATGCGACCATACATCACATTTGATGAGGCAGCAAGCAAGAGCCATATGCGGTGCACTAGTAGCAACTGCTGTGTGCCTTAAGACTCGCCATCACAGTTACTATGTGCAGCAAACGCATGCGTGTCACGCTACACAATCTGACTGTATACAGCATGCATGCTATGCGGTAAACATTTGACGCTACCGCAGCGTACGGAAAACAAACGCATGCGTGTCAAGAACCAAAAGTACAATTGTAAGAGCTGTGTTATGCTATGCAGTATACAGTAGTATAACATGATAATACACAGCAGGAGTGACTCACCCCCCAAACAGGCTCAGTGCAATGGCCATTTTGACATGCTTGTGGCCATAGATAGATGGTGCAATGGCGGACACTATACGCTTAGCGACACGTGGATCACGCCCTAACTTCTGGATCTCTCTCCTGTTTGTGTCAAAGAGATAACACAAGCAGCAGTAGCAGCAGTTGCAGCAGCAGTAGCAGTAGCAGCAGCAGTTGTGGAGGCATCAGCAGTGCAAAGTAGTGATAGTGTACCATAGTAGCAAGCTGAGTCATTGCTGCTGCAGTAAGCTTGAGCAAATAGCAGCCAACTCTTTTGAAGCGCGCACTTTAAGCAGACGCTGGTCAAGCAGTGCTTATGGAGCTCATTTGCATGAGCACAGACTGTATAAATCGAGCGTTCTGTAGGTATGTTGTATGAGCGGAACAGTCGCGGAATAATACTGTACCTGTCTTCATCAGTAAGCCTGCTTGAGCTCATCTTGTCTTCACTCTTTTGAATGTAGTTGGCTTCAATGTGAGTGCCTGCCACACCATGCATACATAACATAAACACGTAACAATGATCAGTGTCATAGCACGAAAGCAAGTACTCAGTTCAATATGAGTCATAGCAGCACACTATGTGTATAGTTGGTGCTGTCTGTTCCAGCGGTTGGTGCCGTAGGATGAAACTGCTTGGAACAAGCTTGAAGATGCTAAAACTGAGCTATTCGGTTCTCAGATGGTCAACTCGGCATAAAGTGACTCACCAAAGACAGGAAAGCCACTGCGCTGACTGAGACCAGTGTCATAGCTGTGACAGTATACACCTGTTACTTCGATCTCCTCACCAGGCCGTCCCTATAGACACAAAGAGCAAACAAACAGACATACGACAGCGTCATTGCAGTGTCATTGCAGTGCAGCGTACGTGAACGTAATGGCTAGCATCTCTGTATAGCAATAACTGGATTGTTACATTCAAGCACGAACTGTGTGTGCGTGCGACTGTGTACATCCAGCACATCCATGTATACGAATGAGATCAAATAGCTTGATACTCCGTGCATACAGTTTTTCAATGGATGGTTATGTACCTGATCAATGAGATCTGCTAGTAGTATAACATCTTTGTGACGTGGCACTCTGCCGGGTGGTACAGACCCGGGACTCTCCTGTTAACGGATCATAGTTAACGAATCACAAAACGATTCATAAAATGGTTGACAACACGGGTACGGTTCACCAAACACAGATGAAGCATAGTGTATGAGGCGACAGCCTGTGAACAGTACACATAAGCGCAGTTGCTCCTACTGCACTGCTGCAGACTGCTAGCGAGCGTACAAAGAAGTGTATCAGGATGCGTATTGTGCGACGTATTCAGTTGCTGTTTGCGTGAGGCTGCACTGACGCAGTCACTACTACAGCATGCATGCGTGTCTAAGTAGTGATTGATAGCAGTGTAGCAAAGTGAGTGTCACAAGCGCCACACCTGTAAGCTGATCTTTTGATAGTTACGGTACACAGTCTGCTCTTGATTGATACGAAAAGGGCCATCACTACTGCACATTGGACACAACCCTGGCTTCATCTGTTGTGTAATACATGAAACAGTGTACATTGATCAGTACTATTGTACGGTAGCATGCTGTTGCTGAGCGAAGTATCGAGCTGTGCCTACGCTTGTAGTAGCACGCAGCACAGTATACGCATGCGATGCAGTACCAGTACTGCCGTGTGTGTGCGTGCGTGACTGCTCGCATGTATATAGTTGCGCCTGTCACTGCTACTCCACAGCGTCAACGTAGCTTACTGGCATAACACCTGCTATGCTACTGCTAGTACAGTGACAGACTTTCAATAACCTTATCATCACATACTAACCTCAGTGCCATTAGCATTCTGCTTGAAAGGGCCAATCACAGTCTGGCACTGCCCACAGGTGTACCTGACTAGTTTAAGTTGTGGGTACACCCCTGAGCGGCGAGTCACAACTCCTTGTACTTTTATCAGTGCATCAAGGTGTACCTGTGGAATTATAGTCATGTTACACAGTTATGTAGTGCGTGTGTACGCCAGTTGCATGCATGCACACATAATAGCATTAGCAGTGGTAGCAGCACTAGTGGTCAGTAAGCATCAGGGCAACATGCAACACTCTAGCTGGTGCGTAGCGAACCAGCACAGTGTTGGTTGCTCAAACTGCTGTGCACAACATGCTGTTGGTTTAGAGCGAGTAGCACTGCAGTGTGGCTGTACACAGCATGCGAGCACTGGACTCTACTGCTGTACGCCTCTTCTCTCAGTTGTGGACATGCTAAGTGTGCATGCATAGCCACACTAACGTAAGCAGCGCTACTGATGTTACAAGATGTGTAGCAGTAGATAATGTCCCGTACCTCTCGTAAGTCTCTAAGCTTGTCCTGTATAGGCAGGTCTGTGATGCGTACATGCACTTCATCCTGTATGCTAGCGTAGTCAGGGAACAGCTTGAGCACAACTTTGATTGTCACCTGTGCAGTCGTCAACACACAGTGTTGTCATGTACAAGCAGTAGTAGTGAATACTAAATGTATGGCGACATTAGGGTGCTGCGCGCTGCCACACACGCAGCTTCTTATGTTGAAAACACTGATCGTCTACAGCGTTTGGACGCATCGTGTTGCTACATCGCACAAGTTTCATGTTTATGCATACAGACATACTGCACAGCAGCAGTAGCAGCAGTAACACTACGGCTTCAGTAATGTGCTACTACTAGCACTTCGTATAGTTCAGCTTCTAAGAGTCATGCAGTAAAGCTCACGCAGCAATTGATTGGCAACTGATGCCAGTTATAACAGCATTACATATGAGATAGCGAGTAGTTGTTAACAGCATTTTGCACAAACATATACCTCGTCCATGAGCTCTAGCATGTCTTTAGGGGCGTCTGCTAGCCATATAGCCAGTATAGGCACTGCTTTGCTCAAGTGCAGGTACGACACCTGCATATGTTTGTATGCATGCACGCACCAACAACAGCAACAGTAGCAGCAGTGAGCGACAGTGTTGTTAGCAACAACATAGCAGCTCCCACATTAGCACAACAGATCACACACAACTCATGTACTACTACTACAGTGTTACCAGTGAAAGCCTGGTGAGACTAGATCTAGCACAATAGCACCAATTGCAGCATACACAGTCACCTTACAATCATGCGCTGCACTGACAACTGCTCC
>AXNI01016619.1:0-14921 GCA_000498555.1 Heterococcus sp. DN1 | reverse complement strand
CTACTATTGCACTAAAACTACAGTCTCAACAAGCTGTGCAGAATGCTGCTGTCTTACATGTTGATGCGTGCCTTGTGAAGCTAGACCTTCTTTCAACTAACACAGTGCCTTTTTAACCTCTCTCTCTCTGCACGATCACACACTGCAGTGCCACCAACGTGTGCACTAGTGATGGAGTATGCACCTAATGGTACATTACATGCCCTGCTACACAGTGCTGACAAACGAATGCTGCTAGCAACAGTGACATCTAGTCAGCGTTTACAGATGCTCTATGACGTAGCAGCAGCACTGCAGCATCTACACAACAATGACATAGTGCATGGTGATGTAAAGCCATTGAATGCACTGCTGTTCAATGGTAACCGAGTTAAAATCTGTGACTTTGGGCTGTCTAAGACAGTTAATACAATTGGCATGAAGTCTAGTACAGGCACACAGTCGGGTGGTACACAAGGATATATGGCTCTAGAAGTGCTACAATGTCACAGCATCACACCAGCATCTGACGCCTACAGTTATGGTATGTTGATATATGAAGTAATCACTGGTATTAAGCCTTATGCTAACTTAAGATTTGAGACAATCCATGCGCAGCTGCTTCAAGGTGCACACCCTGCTATTACAGCTGATAGTGTTTATGAAGGTTGCACATCTATGCAACCATTAATGGAGAAGTGCTGGCAGCATGATGCTGCATTAAGACCTGATTTTGATGAAGTGATACACACTATTGGTGCTGTAATCAATATACAAAGGCCTCCTGCACCTGGAGGCTCTGCTGCATGCACACCAGTGGAGCTACCCTATATCACTGTAAAGAACAGACAGAAAGAATTGGGCAGTGGTACCTTTAGTACAGTTTACAGAGCAGTGTGGAGCAGTAAGAAAGTTGCTATCAAAGTTGCTAACACTACAGCTGATTGCTTAAACAAAGCAGAAGCGAACATACTGAAAGAACTGCAGATACATTCTTCTAATGCTGCAAAACACGACAGCATTATAGCACTGTATGGTGCCTGCTATGTGCCCAATAAAGTGATGATCATGATGGAACTTGCACCTCATGGCACACTGCGTGATCTACTACACAGTCCAGCCAAGCCGTCTGAGCGATTACAGTTAACATCTGATCAACGCCTGCAGATGCTGTATGATACAGCAGCAGCACTGCAGCATCTGCACAGCAACAGCATAGTGCATGGTGATCTCAAACCAGCCAATGTACTGCTGTTTAATGGCAACCGTGTCAAGCTTAGCGACTTCAGATCAGCTACAGTAGTGACATCATTCAGTGCATTCAGTTCACTAGCAGGCGGTAGTACTGCTAGTAACAATACGCAGCGATGTGGTACTCCTGGTTACATGGCACCCGAGATACTGATGGGCAATGCAACACCTAGTTACAGTACTGATGTATACAGCTACAGCATTATAATGTATGAAGTTATTACTGGTACATTGCCTTATGAGGGTTTCTCAACAGATGTTGGCATAAGAAACCTGCTTGCAGATTGCGCTAGACCTGATGTAACTAGCAGTGTCATCAAGGGTTGTGAAGTGCTGACGCCACTGATGCAGCAGTGTTGGCTGGAAGCACCTACAAGTAGACCTACATCTGGTGAAGTTGCTAGCACTGTTAGCGGTGTGATCGCTGTCAAGCCTAGTGTACCGATGCCACCATGTCCTACCAAAACAGGTAAGCGCTGATGCAGTGTGTTCAATCACATAGTGTATGCAGGAAAGCATAAGATGCCGTGCAGCAGCAGTATTGACATGTTATTGCTGTGCTGATGTTGAAACCGATTTTACATAACAGATGCTGCTAAGCGCCAGCGACGTGAGCTGTGTATGGATCTGCTGCAAGCTGTCAAAGAGTTTCAGCGTGGCACAAATGAAAAGGTAGATAAGTGTATATATAGTGTCTAGTGCCTGTTTGCTACTATGCTGGAACACCTTCTCACTCTAAGCGTGATTGCACATGTGTCTGTCATTTATCACACCTAATGTGCACACAGTCACAGCTAAAAGGCATCACAGCTCTGACTAAGCAGATCTTCAAACAGAACACGCCTACTAACACAGCAGAAGCTGTAGTGAGAATTATGAGTGATGCACAGTATGAGCAAGACAGTGTTGTACAAGAGTGGGCATGCATGGCTATCAGTATACAGATTGGTGAAGTATCCAAGAACACATTCAGCAAGCAGAATCAGATTGACTTAGGCACTGCTTGTGCTTGTGGCAGTGTTGTAGCAGCACTGTTGTGTCACAGTAGCAATGCACAGCTGTCTTGCTTTGCGTGTGAAGCACTTGACAGGCTTGCTTACACGAATGCTCTCAACATCAGTAGACTAGTAGCAGAAGAAGCCTGCAACACCATAGTTGTCACTATTCAGCAGCATGTTAGCAGCGCAAAACTAGCACACTGGGCGCTACCAGCAGTACTGTACCTTGCATCTACTGAGAGAACACAGCAGCAGCTTGTTAAGGCTGGAGCTTGTGCAGCAGTGATAGCTGTCATGAACAAGCACACTGCAGACAGATACATTGCTGAGTGGAGCCTTGCAGTAGTGCATCAGCTTGCTGCTGTAGATAGCGACAATGTGCTAGGCACTGTTGGCGCATGTGAAGCAGCAGTAGCAGCACTGCAGCAGCATGCTGTAGCACGTACTGAGCCTGTTGTACAGCTGCCTACAGCCATCACAAGAGCTCCTAAGAAGCTATCTGTTAGTAGTCTGCTTGGCGCAGCTGCAGGCATAATGAGCAAGCGTGCTACAACACTAATGGCACGTAAAGATGCTGCACTACAGGATGCTGCAGTGGCGAAAGAGCATCAACGTGTCATTGGTGAAGCAGAAAAGGCAGCTGAATTGAACGTGCTAATGCTAAAACAGTTGCTATCAATGGCTGTTATGCTATGCAGAGTCTTGCTGAGCACAGTAGTAACAGGGCTAGCTTGTTGACTGCTGGCGCTCGTGCAGCTCTCACAGCTGCTGTTGATCAGCACGGTTTTGAGCCTAGCTTTGCACAGCTAGTTGAGCAAACATTGAGCATGCTGCAACGTGGTGATGATGATGATACAGACAGATATGCAGTTTCATCATAACACCAGCTTCCACAACATGGGTACTCTGGAGTCATGGTAGAGTAACATTGCAGAGTAGTTGTGCATGCTTTAGTCAGTTCAACAGTAGTAGTAGTGCTGCAACTAGTAGTTCAACAAGTTGTAGTAGCAGTGTCATTGTACAGCACGTTGCTGTTCCGCAGTGGTATCGTTGCCAGTCTTGCAGTTCCACTGGCACTTTCAGATTTTGTTTTTTGTCTTCTTTGTGTCATCTTCTGTGAACGTCATGAGTGCTTGAAAGGTTCTGGGACGCTAGCAATGTGATCACTGCAGAATTTGTGCATGCACAGTTTTCATATGCAATACATGTCACAGCATAGTCACATGAGAATGTATCAAGATGTCATGCTTGTTCTTCTTGTCAGTTGACTGCTCGAATGCTGCTTTTGTGGGCTTGTTGTGCTGCTACCTTACTCTTTGAGCACGCTATACGTACAAGCAACCATAGTTGACAACGCAATTGCACCCAGCTCGCAGCAACATTGGCAACTGTATGCGCATTTCAGAAGTGATGCTTGTGTGTAGACTGTACATTGTGCAAGCATATGGTATGATGATGCCAATATGTGTCTTTGGTATGATCTTGCGGTTCACAGTTCTCTCGTGACGGGTTGGAATGTGCTGTCACAACAACCCTTCATACTGGTGCTCTCAAACAGTACCTTAAACTACGCTTACACCTACAAGGGGATGTATGTGTGTATACAGGATGTTACTAGTATAACTTTGACAAGCTACGTGGATGTTCACAGCTACAAGTACTACTTCATGTATGGTTTGCGAAGGCATGACTGGACTGGTTATGTGTCAAATACAAGTACTCTCACACACATTGGGATCACACTCATATGCACTGTAACACGGCTCACACAACAGTTACAACAGCTATAGCTTGAGCATACAACTAAAGCTTGCACTGCTCACACCACTGCTATCAGCACACTGACTACATCATGTATGCACTAGGCTACCACTCTCAACACTATCAACAATATTAGTGTCAGTATCTGATAGTAGCAGCTTTCGTGTGCCAGTAGCATCTCTCATTTCATTATAGCCCTGAACGTATGCATCACGCTGCTCTTTTGAACCTATATCCCAGTCACTCCAACTGTGTGGTACATCTTACAACAGATCAGATAGTAAAGCATACGTGTTAACATCAAGTACGCTACTGTAACTGCTAGTACGTGGCTATTGAGGTATGCTACATACAGGTCGCACGCGCATGATACAACTCAACTGTTGTAAATTGCAGTATAAATGTGTTCAAAGCATCCGAGAGTGTGTACAACTTACATTCCCTCATTTTTCTTCTCCAAGAAGAACCACGTCACCTATTTGTTATACATACGTCCACAGGAACATAAACATGCAGACGAGGTTGCACAACCTTGTGCATGAGTACTTGGCCGAGCGTGAACATGGTAAACATGCGACCGAAGCACCAGCTAGTAGTGTGATAGTGCTAGCAACAGTGCGTTTCTGTAAACACAATAACAGCAGTAGTACCTGTTGAACACGCGGGAATTGATAAGTCATTGCTCTCCATGCTGCTAGAAACCAGCCAGCTGACCAACATGACAACAACAACAGCGAATGCAGGAAAATAAAATAAAAGTCAGTTAGTACAAACAACATCAACAACAGCAACAACAACAGTGCAGGTGCGGATGAGGCAATCATGTGCAATATCAAAATGCAAGCCAACACTAGCAACTGCAAGCACTTGAACATACCTTTGTCAATGCCATGTGTGCCAACTGTGCTTGTTTCTGCAATCACAATAGGCTTGTCTGTTGCTGCTGTTATCTGTTCTCGAGATACAGGCATTGAAGTGTACGACGAGAGTCATATGCACGCGCAACATTGCGCTTCATTTGTCAGTAATGGTGTCACAGCATTGTAGTCAGCTTCTGCGATACGCTCAAGCAAGCGCATCAGTAAGCACACATAGATGATGCCCTTGTGTTGTGTGGGATGTTACTGATGGTATAGTATCAATACTGACCTGATCATATGCTTTCTTAAAAGCAACGTCAAACTGTTGGCTGTACTGCTGTGTCTTAGTCAGATAAGCTCTGTTGTAGCAAGTGATGCCTACTTGATCAATGTCTGTTACAAAGGGTGGTTTCAACATTCACAATCGTAGAAGGTGCACGATTAGTATGCGCTCATCTATCTAAGGTGACACTTGTGCTTGCCAATGATCACAGATGCGTACTACAGTAGAAGTACCGTAACACTTCGTATGCATATACAGTAGTAACACAGTCATCAATGTACTGTTCATAAATGCACACTATTAACATCTGTGCAGCAACGTGATACGTGTAATAGAATGCATATATTTAGTACCTTTCATAACAGACCATGGAATAAAGTCTGTTAATGGCCTTGGATCATCATAGCCATTCTTACTATTAAGATCTGCTTACACACAACAACATACAGAGCACACAATTGCAAATAGTACAGCCAGTGATCAGTATAATTGTTCTCAACAATTTTGAATATGTGTTGTGTACATGTATGCCGTTACACTAAAACACATGAATACACGATACAGTCATAATCAGATATCTTGATGTGCACCACCGTGAGTTTGCATGAAGCGTACACGCATATGCATAGCATATAAGAAAGTGATAGCAAAAGTGAGTGCACACACACCTAACTGCCATATGACAGGTGCTTTGTATGTTTTGAATAGGTCAAGTATGTGCCGCCATGCAAGGTTGTAGTCACCGATGCTGTTAGTTGCACCATCCTTCTTGTACAGAAGCCCCCAGGGATACCAATTTCCTGTACATAAACGATGCAATGATCAAGCAGAGCATATATAGCACTGTTATTAGTTGAGTGAAGGCAACAGAAGTGTGTACCGTGCATGCAATGGTATGTGTTGGCAAGTTGCTATGCAATGAGCATTGGAGCCATCTCTAATGTTTTTGCGTCTTCACTAAACACAATGACACACTAGTGAACAGCTTGAGTACGCATAGCAGGTACACCAGCACATACCGTTCTGCTCATGTAAGGTGCGGATCGTTATCTGTACATTCATCACAGTCATAACCAGAGGGATTCCACAAGCAGCACATAGTATCAAACATCATCGGCAAGTGTTTAGACAAGCACAACACATCAGCTAACACATCAATCAATAACGATGCTGCTGCTCAGCTGACATATCAGCATTTTGTTTCCAGGAATGCCACTTCAACATGTGTAGCATGATACGCATAATATAACATAGTGTAAGTAAGTACTCTTACCTGTCTGCCATCAGCCTTCAAGCTCTTAGCAAATGGTATCAAGTACTTGTCAAAGACTCCTAAGTGGATGTCCTTCACACAAGCTGTTGTTGTGCACATGTGGCGTGTAGGATGCAGTGTGTTGTCAGCTTTACAATATGATTATAGTGTAATATAGTGTAATACAAAGTAGGTGTTGGGTACGCTAACAAATCATCACTTACCATAGTCTGTCATGAACTCCATGTTAAGTATCACATTGTGCCCACCATCAAGGATAGCTTTCAGCTCTTTATGATCAAGAGCGTACACTGACTGAAACCTCAGCAGATGGTCATAGTGAAAACCATAGGCTTTCTCACGTTCAGTAACTGATAGAGGACCGCTTGTGAACAGAGCTCCCTCAAAGATGCCAACTTTGAATGGTCGTTTGATACTAGTTGGTGCAGGTGCCCCTTTTGAAGCAGCATTTAGCACACAAGGTGATGCTTTCGTAACACTACAAGCCTTGTTAGCGCTAGTTATGGCTCCCATGCAGCAGTTGTTGTAGCCGCCAGATAGCTGTGCACATCTGCAGTAGCACAGGCATGAGTGAGTTCGCGTTTGAGTATTATAGTGACTATAGCATCATTCTCAGGCAAATCACATAGTACCAGCTAGTCAGTACAGCTCAGATGCAAAGCAATAACCTTACACACTCACCCTGTACCACCACATTTAGTGCAGCCAGACTTGCAGCAGACGTTACCATTAGCAATTGAGTTGCGCGGACAGCTGATTTGAGCTACAGGTGCAACAGCAGCAAGTACAGGCTCTATGTTGCAAGGAGCGTTGCTGATATTGCACGACTTCGCTGTCGTTATAATGGTGGATCCACAGCACTTGCTACCCTGGCCGCCAGCTGCGCACTTCCTGTTTATTCACCGATTCAGCATAAGACACACACATGCGACTACATGAGCGAGAATGCATATTGAAGTTGTCAGCCTCTATTGAGAGGGAGACTGTGTTACTCACGTGGCGCCACACTGATCTCCACAGCTGGCAGCACAGCAAGCTTTGCCATCTGGATGGCGCTTGCCACTACGACAGGCGGGATCAGCACCTAAGACAACAGTGGCCAGCAGCAAGCACACTAGAGCACCGTGAGGAAGGCGCATAGCTTTCGCTGCTCTTTTAGTGCTCGACTGAGTAAGTGCTTGCAGCTGACTGGATTGGAGCCGCAGGATATTGCAGCAGCTCTTCGGTAAAATTTCCGTTACTTTTGGCATTTTCAAATTTTTATATTGTCAAATATGATAGCTACATGTACAGTGCTGCTGTTACTGAGTGTCATTTGCTTGCAGCAAGGTACAATCATTCAGAGTAACTCTTGCGAACATCTTTGAAGTCTTTATTGTACATATGTCTAACTCTCTCTCTGGACTGCCCTACACACACATGTGAGACAGGCACACAAGCTTTCTGTGCCGGACATGTGTGTCAGCAGCAATTCAAGCACTCACATGCTCGCACTAGCATGAAGCTATCAGGCACAAGCCAACTTGCAAGCCTTGCGGCAGCTGTGTTGCTGTCTGTTGCTAATGAAGACTTCAGCACTGATGCAGTTTTGAGCCAGCTGACAGCAGATCAGCCAGCCAAACAGCAAGACTTAGCGCAACAGCGCTCACTTGGCGCACAGAAGAGGCAGGCAGCAGCTGCAGACAGCGCTCGGCAAGAGCTGCCTGTGCCTGAAAAGACATCAACTGCAAGTGAAGATGCTATGCGAGCATCATTTGCAAACTCTGATCTAGCAAAAAAGCTGCGTGAGAAGGGGCCCAGAACTGCTGAACCACTCACGCATGGCTTTTAACATGACACTGGAGTTATCCAGATAGTAGGCTAGGCTTGACCATTACATAGATACAGGATGACATAGATGCTAATAGACTTGAAGTAGCAAACATCCTGCCACACACATTTGAGATACAGCTTGTAGAGCGATAGAAGCAACAGTAGGCCTACTAGCTTGACTAGGGGAGCTTCGCGCGATCACGTCATTAACATGCAGCAGACTGTAATTGCGCATACTAGCAGCAATGCAGCTTACAGTAGTCAACAATGGCGGTAGGTGCAAGTACAACTGTAGTTCGCACAGACGCCTCAACCCCAGTACAGCATCACCGTAAAACATATATGTATACAGACCAACTCAAGTGTGGTATCTGGTGTACTATCTCAAACTGCTGTTGCAGTGCTGCTGTCCTTCGTGTACAGGCCTTTGTATCGTAGTATTCTATCTGCTCACAGCTTTTGCAATTTGTAGCACACACTGTGTAGCAAGCTCGGCGACAAATTTAGTCGGCAACAAATTTAATCTTCATCAGAATAGTCGGCATCACGACCAAATCCTTCTCTGATCATGCCTGATGTCTGTGCCTTACGCAACTGGTCCATTGTATCTGCAGCTGTGTAGTCAATAGCCTGTAGTTACAAAGTACACAATGTATATACGAGGATGCAAGTGCATCACTAAGGTGGTGTGCTGTAAAGTATTGCACACTGCGGGATCGATGCAATGTAGCACAGCTGTTGGTGTAGCTCACAACGTGTATGCGTTTGTGCACGGTATCAGCATTTGAGTAACGTTATCAATAAAGAGTGCTAGTACTTACATTAGCAAGTGCAAGCCTTTTAGCTAGATTGCCGGTAGGCCATTCATCTTCTGTACCAACTGCCTGCCCTTCATTCAAACCTTCAAATCCCTGTCATTGCAATCATTCAAGAATACACCAGTTGTGTCAGTAACAATAGCATTTAGATGCACAATATCAAAGAGTTGTCGACTGTCAGAGTCACTGACACTGAAGCTTGTTTTTTCTGGTAACAAAAGTACATATACTACAGCTTCCAATAAAAGCACAGTCAGTGTATGGCCAGCTTGCTACTTCGCTATAGTAGTGTGTATAAAACGCAGGGTTATTGTCAGTAACTATAATAACACAAGCACTAACCTGTATCTGTGCAACACTGATACCGTCTCTGAAGATGATCAAGCATGGTAGTACTTTGACTTGCAATTTTTGTACAAAGAATGGTGCCTTCTCAGCATTTACCTATTCATTTCAGTGTTAACATACAGGTACAGCGTTTTGTAATGTAAGCATGTCATCATCATTTACTATGTGAAACATTTAGTCACTCTAGTAGCACATGCCTAATATCAATGTTGTCTATTGAAGCACTGTTGCAATTGCTTCGTTTTGTGAGATCAGACAACAAGAACAAGCTCTTTATCTAGACGAGCGGAAGCAGTACTGTACTGCTACGTGTTGTTATGTATTGTGCGTACTCACTTTGATGAATTTACACTCAATATGAGCAGGTGCTATCTTTCCTATATGCATGTCCATGATCTGTGTGTGTTCAACAAACAATTGGTGTATGCAGTAGCATTAAGCATAACAAGCATGCTTACCAAGTGCATTATAACTTACTTGCTACATATCGACTAAAGTAGATTGGCGTACAACTTAGCAGCAAATATAGTACATCACAGTGTACTACACTAGAGAGATGTATATAACGTGTCTCTGTATATACGTATATAGCATACCTTGCATCTTTGAAAGTCATTGTGGTAGAAGTGTGCAACAACCCGTGATGACCCTGTGACTTCTGGAAGGAATTCATCTTGTGCTATTTCTCTATATTGACCATGTCCTTTTGCTAGATTTTCAGCACGTGCTTCATGCGTCTGCTTCAGCTGTGACATACGCGCTTGCCTAGATTCAACAACATACCATGAATGCAAATACAGGAAGCAAACAGATAGCACTGTTAGCGAACACAGCAGCAATCAGTGCTATATAATAGGACCAGATACTACATACAACAACTGGATTTGATCAACGTTGACACTGCCTACTTTTCTGCAATATGATACTAATGCGGTAAAACTACTGCGCTTTTTACTGTAAGATGTATAGATATGTTATCTCCTGTGTGTATATTCGTCGATACCTTATTTTTTCAAGTTCTGGATCATCATCTAAACCATCTAAATACTCATCATCACTATCTAAATCAGCTTTTTCAGCCTATTACACATCACATGAAACAGAGACAAGAAGGCGCATAAGAATATAGTTTCAAGCAATAGCATTTCTTGATACTGCACTGCCCTTCAATACACAAAGCAATCTCTACATTGCAGCTGAGGTCAATGACGCAACTGATTGGCACAAAAGTGCAGCAGCACTGCAGCATGCGATGCAGACAAACATACATCTAGCTGTTGCTGTAGCTCATGCTCGTCAGCTGCTGCTGCTTCATTTATAGCATCATTGTGAGCACGTGTTGCTGCTATTCTCTTCTGCTTTTCCTCTCTCGCACGTTGGTAAGCCTGGCCTGTAGGCTGTTAGTGTGCGACAATGCAGTAAAGTAAACGCGTAACAGTATTGGTAAGCTGACCTGTGACAGCGCAATACGAGTTGGCATGGCGATCTTCAACCAGTGCATCGGCAATCCATGTAGCAACAGAAGCACCTCTATACGCAGCTTACAAGGACAAGTTGCAGTCACAACGGTTGTAAAGTGTTTTGCAATCCTTTAGATCTCTCACCTGGTTGTCGTGCGATGCATCAAAGCCTTTGCCTCCTCGGTCATACTTGTCTTTCAAGTCATCTACAGCTTTGCCCATGCGGTTGTTCACCTCCTCCGTAACTGCCTGCTGTATGGACTTCTCATCATCGTCACCAGCTCCACCGAGTGGGTCAACAAGACTGAACTTGCTAGCTGCTGCACTGCCTACTGTATTTTGACCTGAGGCCATCCTTGTCGTTAGCTGTGCGAGCAATCGCAACACGATCGTGCCCAACGGTCGCGCAGATTTTTGTGTACTCGTGCACGTGACCTGTTCCTGTGTGCTAGTAGTGAGCGTTCCCTGGGTTCGCACTGCAAATTCAGAGCAGACAATCAAGCAAGCCCAAGTTTGTTTCAGATTGGGATGTGCTGAGAGCTGTGGGGGCCGATATTGGTAGAAGCGGCATCTGAGCCTCAGTGCTTTGAATAGACCTAACTAAAGCTCACTAGCTTGTGCTGCGTGAGCTCAGAGCATAGCCAACTTGCTGTGCAGGGCTATCTCTAGAGCTTCGATCAGTGCAGCTGAAGGCAGACATCATGGAGTTCGGAGGTCCTGTGCCTACCTTTGATGATCTCTCTATTGATGATAATATGAGCCAGCTAGACAGAGTTGTTAAGTACAGCACTAGTACTATTGCACTGCAGAGGCTGGTACATGTCAAGGTAAGCTTGAGATGCTTGAATAGTGTGCCAGGTGCATCGCGCTCTTTGCTGCTGATACACAGGAGTGATGCTTACTCTATCACATTCTTGCTGTCACACAGATGCTGGGTGAGACTGCTGCCAGTTTAGGATATGATGAGACAGGTACGTACGCCAATATCATGGTTTCATGCTATAGTGCTTACATTGTGTCAACTAGTACCATACAACACAAGATCTTGTCAGGCTCTAGTCCTTCATGAGCCTTCAAACAATGCACTTCAGTGTCGCCTTTACATGCAGATGTTCTTATGTGGTTCTGCATTGTGACGACATATATTGTACCATCGCTCATACACATCACAGTTCGCTGCATAGTGCCATTATTTAAAGCTTTAAGTTTAGATGAAGAGTACGTAGTAAGGCAACATCTTGGTGAACAAATGGAACCTATTGCTAGAACATGCTACAATACTACAGCTGCAACAAGCAGTGGCAGTAGCACTACATCTGCTTCTACTGCTACAGCTACACAACAACATGCTCAAAGCGGTGGTTACAGACTAATCATAGAGGTATCATAGAACATCATAACAGTGCATTGTAGTACTATACAACATACAACAGAAGTACTAGATCATCAGAGAATTATATAGTTCAGTAGCAATGCTAGATGCGCAAGCTGTATATGGGTAATTTTGTGGTGCTGTTGCTGTACTGTTTGTGACATCATCGGTGCTGCAGACACATACTGTAGTACAAACAACATTTGCTCATACCACTTTTGCATGACATTGATGCTGCTGTTGTATATGTACATGCGATGCATCTCAGACTATACTGCCAATACTTAGTAGATTGCTAGGTGATAGCAAAGCAGAAGTAAGAGCAACTGCTGGACAAGCCCTTAAAGGCGTTGCATCATTAATGAAACCTAGTGATCTTGGACAGTATGTACTCACTATAGTACTGCAGTTAGCTCATGATGATGCGAATGAAGAACTGGTAAGCACTATACTACTTCTTATTAGAAGTTTATGATGTATTATTGTTGTGTATCATAGTATGTCTTGATCAATGTTGTATAGCCTTTGTCATTGACATCCATGATGCATATAAAGGTAGAATTGTCAGTAGTGGCATCAGATAACAGTGCAGCATTAGTGTATACTGGCTTATGTCAGTCAGTAGTGCTGCTAGGGGATGCTGTCAAACTCAGCAAGAGGTGCAACTGTAGTGGTATTGTGAGCTTCATGGTATCATGCGTTGACGTGCGTGACATGTGAAACTCTGTGTGTACGTGCTAATGCGCGTAAACAATGCTTCCTTGTGTGCAACAGAGAATGACAGCAGCAGCAGTACTGAATGATCTAGCACAAGTACTTGGACCTGTAAGTACTCTTTGGTTGCTATATTACTGTCCAATATAGTGTAAAGTATATATATTCAAATGCTGTTCATGATCGCTATGCTGGAGCTTCACTGTGCGCTGTTCATATGCGCTTATGTACTCTTACACCATTTACTGAGTTGTTGCATGCATGCACACTAAGATGTGTATGTGTGCATACCATTGTGTACTGCATGCACTGTATTGTTGACAATAAACAGGATTTGTGTCAACAGTTTGTAACCCCTGATATGGTATCTCTAAGTGAAGATCCAGTATTTCGAGTAAGAAAAGCTACTGCGCTCAATCTACATCATATATGTAGAGTTGCCGGCGAACAAGACAGCCGTGACAGACTACTGCCTGCTTATATAAGGCTCACTAAGGATGATATGTACAGGTATATCATGTTATCACATCACAATTTGACTATGCATACAAAGTACATATACGAACATGTGTGCACATCTATTTGAGCGCTGTCTGTAGTACGTGCACTGTTTGTTCATGGCGAAAATGCTTTTAGTGTTCTACTTCAAGGGGCGCATTCACACCCCTGCCTTCACAGTTTAGCAGTGCTCATGTTGTGCATCAGTGCTACTGTGACTGCCACTCATAGATACTGTCTGTATTAAGTGTTCACGCCACACTGCTAATTGTGCATTGTGTACTAATGTACACCCATATACTGTACATGCACGCGATAAAACACACACTGCGACAGAGTACGTAAAGCATGTACAGAATCATTAGTAGAGGTATCAAAAGCGGTAGGACCAAAGCTAAGCCATGAAGTACTTACTGAAGTCTTTATGAGGCTTGCTGGTGACAGTCAGAAAGTCGTTAGAAATGGAGCGTTACAGGTATATCCATATGTTTGAATCTCCTCAAAAGCTCAAAAGTTTCATTGTCATTATGTTCATGCCAGTGTGCTGAGCTGTATCAGTATGCATTGTACACTGTAAACAATTGTACATTATACTATGCAGTTGCCATGCGATTGCACAACACCATCTGACACCACTCATCACTGTGCGTGCACAATGCTACTGACATGATCTATATATAACAGTACCTATATCATAACTATAACTATTTTACATTGTTAAAACACACAGCATTTAGGCCCATTCATTTCAACACTGCCGGGTGATAAGATCAGTCAAGAGTTAGTAGCATACTTCACATCAACAGCATGTGCTGGTGTTGTTACTACTGTTAGTACTACTACAACAAGTGCTAATGCTAACACTAGTGCTACTAGTACTACTAATGGCGCAGCAGCAGCTAACAACAGTAGTAGCAACATGGCAAGCAGCAGTAGTAGTAATGGCGGTACAGCTGTTACTAGCGGAACTGTTACTGCTGCTGCTGCTAGTAACAGTGGTATTGCTGCTAATAGCAGCAGTAGTGGTATAGTTATGCCCAGTACGCTAACTATAGGTGGTGGTGATCCTCAATCAGATGATGAATTAAGGCTTTATTGTGCATTCAGGTATGTTGGAAAATTTGCTCAAATTTCTCGCTATCAGTGTTCAAAAGATCCTTTTTGAACAGTGCACATGGGTATCACATCTGCTGTTAGCTGTATGCTTGCAGACAAGATACTGTGCTGCGACATTAGATCACTTCAAGTTTGACTGTGGCATCAACAGTGGGCTGTGGCGCCTGATCATGTGCAACTTTGCAGTTTCGTGCATTCGTTAACTCTTGTAGTTATTCACATGATCTACATGTATACATGTGTTTTTGCTATTGTGCCCTTACACTTTACACAGTTTTCCAGCAGTAGTGCTTACACTTGGACCTAGCAGATGGCCTGAATTGCGTAATGCATATCATATACTTACTAAAGATCAGGTTAGTATAATGCAACAGTACA
>AXNI01016618.1:0-15083 GCA_000498555.1 Heterococcus sp. DN1 | reverse complement strand
CTACTATTGCACTAAAACTACAGTCTCAACAAGCTGTGCAGAATGCTGCTGTCTTACATGTTGATGCGTGCCTTGTGAAGCTAGACCTTCTTTCAACTAACACAGTGCCTTTTTAACCTCTCTCTCTCTGCACGATCACACACTGCAGTGCCACCAACGTGTGCACTAGTGATGGAGTATGCACCTAATGGTACATTACATGCCCTGCTACACAGTGCTGACAAACGAATGCTGCTAGCAACAGTGACATCTAGTCAGCGTTTACAGATGCTCTATGACGTAGCAGCAGCACTGCAGCATCTACACAACAATGACATAGTGCATGGTGATGTAAAGCCATTGAATGCACTGCTGTTCAATGGTAACCGAGTTAAAATCTGTGACTTTGGGCTGTCTAAGACAGTTAATACAATTGGCATGAAGTCTAGTACAGGCACACAGTCGGGTGGTACACAAGGATATATGGCTCTAGAAGTGCTACAATGTCACAGCATCACACCAGCATCTGACGCCTACAGTTATGGTATGTTGATATATGAAGTAATCACTGGTATTAAGCCTTATGCTAACTTAAGATTTGAGACAATCCATGCGCAGCTGCTTCAAGGTGCACACCCTGCTATTACAGCTGATAGTGTTTATGAAGGTTGCACATCTATGCAACCATTAATGGAGAAGTGCTGGCAGCATGATGCTGCATTAAGACCTGATTTTGATGAAGTGATACACACTATTGGTGCTGTAATCAATATACAAAGGCCTCCTGCACCTGGAGGCTCTGCTGCATGCACACCAGTGGAGCT
Source organism: Heterococcus sp. DN1 (assembly GCA_000498555.1). Classification (NCBI taxonomy): domain Eukaryota; class Xanthophyceae; order Tribonematales; family Heteropediaceae; genus Heterococcus; species Heterococcus sp. DN1. Next base: position 14,280 of record AXNI01016618.1, on the reverse strand, counting down.
ACCCTATATCACTGTAAAGAACAGACAGAAAGAATTGGGCAGTGGTACCTTTAGTACAGTTTACAGAGCAGTGTGGAGCAGTAAGAAAGTTGCTATCAAAGTTGCTAACACTACAGCTGATTGCTTAAACAAAGCAGAAGCGAACATACTGAAAGAACTGCAGATACATTCTTCTAATGCTGCAAAACACGACAGCATTATAGCACTGTATGGTGCCTGCTATGTGCCCAATAAAGTGATGATCATGATGGAACTTGCACCTCATGGCACACTGCGTGATCTACTACACAGTCCAGCCAAGCCGTCTGAGCGATTACAGTTAACATCTGATCAACGCCTGCAGATGCTGTATGATACAGCAGCAGCACTGCAGCATCTGCACAGCAACAGCATAGTGCATGGTGATCTCAAACCAGCCAATGTACTGCTGTTTAATGGCAACCGTGTCAAGCTTAGCGACTTCAGATCAGCTACAGTAGTGACATCATTCAGTGCATTCAGTTCACTAGCAGGCGGTAGTACTGCTAGTAACAATACGCAGCGATGTGGTACTCCTGGTTACATGGCACCCGAGATACTGATGGGCAATGCAACACCTAGTTACAGTACTGATGTATACAGCTACAGCATTATAATGTATGAAGTTATTACTGGTACATTGCCTTATGAGGGTTTCTCAACAGATGTTGGCATAAGAAACCTGCTTGCAGATTGCGCTAGACCTGATGTAACTAGCAGTGTCATCAAGGGTTGTGAAGTGCTGACGCCACTGATGCAGCAGTGTTGGCTGGAAGCACCTACAAGTAGACCTACATCTGGTGAAGTTGCTAGCACTGTTAGCGGTGTGATCGCTGTCAAGCCTAGTGTACCGATGCCACCATGTCCTACCAAAACAGGTAAGCGCTGATGCAGTGTGTTCAATCACATAGTGTATGCAGGAAAGCATAAGATGCCGTGCAGCAGCAGTATTGACATGTTATTGCTGTGCTGATGTTGAAACCGATTTTACATAACAGATGCTGCTAAGCGCCAGCGACGTGAGCTGTGTATGGATCTGCTGCAAGCTGTCAAAGAGTTTCAGCGTGGCACAAATGAAAAGGTAGATAAGTGTATATATAGTGTCTAGTGCCTGTTTGCTACTATGCTGGAACACCTTCTCACTCTAAGCGTGATTGCACATGTGTCTGTCATTTATCACACCTAATGTGCACACAGTCACAGCTAAAAGGCATCACAGCTCTGACTAAGCAGATCTTCAAACAGAACACGCCTACTAACACAGCAGAAGCTGTAGTGAGAATTATGAGTGATGCACAGTATGAGCAAGACAGTGTTGTACAAGAGTGGGCATGCATGGCTATCAGTATACAGATTGGTGAAGTATCCAAGAACACATTCAGCAAGCAGAATCAGATTGACTTAGGCACTGCTTGTGCTTGTGGCAGTGTTGTAGCAGCACTGTTGTGTCACAGTAGCAATGCACAGCTGTCTTGCTTTGCGTGTGAAGCACTTGACAGGCTTGCTTACACGAATGCTCTCAACATCAGTAGACTAGTAGCAGAAGAAGCCTGCAACACCATAGTTGTCACTATTCAGCAGCATGTTAGCAGCGCAAAACTAGCACACTGGGCGCTACCAGCAGTACTGTACCTTGCATCTACTGAGAGAACACAGCAGCAGCTTGTTAAGGCTGGAGCTTGTGCAGCAGTGATAGCTGTCATGAACAAGCACACTGCAGACAGATACATTGCTGAGTGGAGCCTTGCAGTAGTGCATCAGCTTGCTGCTGTAGATAGCGACAATGTGCTAGGCACTGTTGGCGCATGTGAAGCAGCAGTAGCAGCACTGCAGCAGCATGCTGTAGCACGTACTGAGCCTGTTGTACAGCTGCCTACAGCCATCACAAGAGCTCCTAAGAAGCTATCTGTTAGTAGTCTGCTTGGCGCAGCTGCAGGCATAATGAGCAAGCGTGCTACAACACTAATGGCACGTAAAGATGCTGCACTACAGGATGCTGCAGTGGCGAAAGAGCATCAACGTGTCATTGGTGAAGCAGAAAAGGCAGCTGAATTGAACGTGCTAATGCTAAAACAGTTGCTATCAATGGCTGTTATGCTATGCAGAGTCTTGCTGAGCACAGTAGTAACAGGGCTAGCTTGTTGACTGCTGGCGCTCGTGCAGCTCTCACAGCTGCTGTTGATCAGCACGGTTTTGAGCCTAGCTTTGCACAGCTAGTTGAGCAAACATTGAGCATGCTGCAACGTGGTGATGATGATGATACAGACAGATATGCAGTTTCATCATAACACCAGCTTCCACAACATGGGTACTCTGGAGTCATGGTAGAGTAACATTGCAGAGTAGTTGTGCATGCTTTAGTCAGTTCAACAGTAGTAGTAGTGCTGCAACTAGTAGTTCAACAAGTTGTAGTAGCAGTGTCATTGTACAGCACGTTGCTGTTCCGCAGTGGTATCGTTGCCAGTCTTGCAGTTCCACTGGCACTTTCAGATTTTGTTTTTTGTCTTCTTTGTGTCATCTTCTGTGAACGTCATGAGTGCTTGAAAGGTTCTGGGACGCTAGCAATGTGATCACTGCAGAATTTGTGCATGCACAGTTTTCATATGCAATACATGTCACAGCATAGTCACATGAGAATGTATCAAGATGTCATGCTTGTTCTTCTTGTCAGTTGACTGCTCGAATGCTGCTTTTGTGGGCTTGTTGTGCTGCTACCTTACTCTTTGAGCACGCTATACGTACAAGCAACCATAGTTGACAACGCAATTGCACCCAGCTCGCAGCAACATTGGCAACTGTATGCGCATTTCAGAAGTGATGCTTGTGTGTAGACTGTACATTGTGCAAGCATATGGTATGATGATGCCAATATGTGTCTTTGGTATGATCTTGCGGTTCACAGTTCTCTCGTGACGGGTTGGAATGTGCTGTCACAACAACCCTTCATACTGGTGCTCTCAAACAGTACCTTAAACTACGCTTACACCTACAAGGGGATGTATGTGTGTATACAGGATGTTACTAGTATAACTTTGACAAGCTACGTGGATGTTCACAGCTACAAGTACTACTTCATGTATGGTTTGCGAAGGCATGACTGGACTGGTTATGTGTCAAATACAAGTACTCTCACACACATTGGGATCACACTCATATGCACTGTAACACGGCTCACACAACAGTTACAACAGCTATAGCTTGAGCATACAACTAAAGCTTGCACTGCTCACACCACTGCTATCAGCACACTGACTACATCATGTATGCACTAGGCTACCACTCTCAACACTATCAACAATATTAGTGTCAGTATCTGATAGTAGCAGCTTTCGTGTGCCAGTAGCATCTCTCATTTCATTATAGCCCTGAACGTATGCATCACGCTGCTCTTTTGAACCTAAATCCCAGTCGCTCCAACTGTGCGGTACATGTTACATCAAATCAGATAGTAAAGCATACGTGTTAACGTTGAGTACGCTACAGTGACTGCTAACACAAGCCGGTTGAGGTATGCTACATGCAGGCCGCACGCACATGATACAACAGTTGAAAACTGCAGTATGAGATGTTCAAACTATTGAGAAAATGTGTATGACTTACATCCCCTCATTTTTCTTTTCCAAGAAGAACCATGTCACCTATTTGTTATACATACATAAACAGATATTTAAACATGCAGGCACATGTGGAAAACGCCTGTACATCAGCACTTAGCCCAGCTCGAGCATGGCAAGCATGACACGTAGAGCACAGCAGCAGTGTGTTAGTGCTAGCTATGATACGCTTCTGTAGGATAGCAACAGTAGTACCTGTTGAACACGCGGGAATTGATAAGTCATTGCTCTCCACGCTGCTAGAAACCAGCCAGCTGACAAACATGGCAACAACAACAGCGAATGCAGGGAAAAAAAAAGAAAAGTCAGTGAGTAACATACAACATCAACAACAGCAACAACAACAGTGCAGGTGCGGATGAGGCAATCATGTGCAATAAGACAATGCAAGCAAGAAGACCAGCAACTGCAAGCACTTGAACATACCTTTATCAATGCCATGTGTGCCAACTGTGCTTGTTTCTGCAATTACAATAGGCTTGTCTGTTGCTGCTGCTATCTGTTCTCGAGATACAGGCATTGAAGCGTACGACGAGAGTCATATGCACGCGCACCATTGCGCATCATTTGTAAGTAATGTTGTCACAGCATTGTAGTCAGCTTCTGCGATACGCTCAAGCAAGCGCATCAGTAAGCACACATAGATGATGCCCTTGTGTTGTGTGGGATGTTACTGATGGTATAGTATCAATACTGACCTGATCATATGCTTTCTTAAAAGCAACGTCAAACTGTTGGCTGTACTGCTGTGTCTTAGTCAGATAAGCTCTGTTATAGCAAGTGATGCCTACTTGATCAATGTCTGTTCAAAACGGCGATTCAAAGTTTCACAAGCGTAGATAGTGCATGATTAGCATGCGCTCATGTAGTGATACTTGTGCTTGTGCTTGCCAGTGATCACATATGCGTAGTACCACAGTAGAAGTTCCGTAACAGTTCGTATGCATTTGCAGTAGTGACACAGTCATTAATGTAATGTTCACAAATGTGATCGTGCACACTGTTGTAATCTGTGTAATAGCCTGATAGAGGTAATAAAGGTACATATATAGATAGATACCTTTCATAACAGACCATGGTATAAAGTCTGTTAATGGCCTTGGATCATCATAGCCATTCTTACTATTAAGATCTGCTTACACACAACAACATACAGAGCATTCCATTGCACCTAGTACAGCACTGATCAGTATCATAGGTTTACACTTGATAAGATGTGTTACGTACATGTGTATGCCGTCACAGTGATATAGATGAACACACGATACAGTCATAATCAGATACCTTGGAACGCACTGCCGTTAGCTTGCATCAAGCGTACGCAGAGCTCCAGATAGATGAAAAGTACTTCAACACACATACACATAGCATATAAGAAGGTGATAGCATAAGTGCGTGCACCACACACACCTAACTGCCATATGACAGGTGCTTTGTATGTCTTGAAAAGGTCAAGTATGTGCCGCCATGCAAGGTTGTAGTCACCAATGCTGTTAGTTGCACCATCCTTCTTGTACAGAAGCCCCCAGGGATACCAATTTCCTTTATATATATGATACAACATAACCAAGAAGAGCATATACAGCACTATTAGTAGTTGAGTGAAGACATCACAAGTGTACTGTGCATGCAATGATATGTGCTGGTAAGTTGCTATGCTATGAGCATTCGAGCCATCTCTGATGTTTTTTCGTCTTCACTATAGTATTATAATTATATATATATGAACACAATGGCACACTAGTAAACAGCTTGTGTACGCATAGCAGGTACACCAGCACATACCGTTCTGCTCATGCAAGGTGCGGATCGTTATCTGTATGTGCATCAGTCATAATCAGAGGGACACACAAGCAGCACATATACTAAACATCATCAGCAAGCGTGCACACAAGCACAACACATCAGCTGACACATCAATAAATAACGATGCTGCTGCTCAGCTGGCACCATCAGCAATTTGTTGCCAGAAATGCCACGACCAAGTCCAGCACATTTTAACATGATGTAATAAAGTGTAAGTAAGTGCTCTTACCTGTCTTCCATCAGCCTTCAGACTCTTGGCAAATGGTATCAAATACTTGTCAAACACTCCTAAGTGGATGTCCTTCACACAAGCTGTTGTCGTGTACATATGGCGTGTAGGGTACAGTGTGTTGTCAGTTTTACAATATGACCATAGTGTTATACTAAGTAGGATGTTGGGTACGCTAACAAATCGTCACTTACCATAGTCTGTCATGAACTCCATGTTGAGTATCACATTGTGCCCACCATCAAGGATAGCTTTCAGCTCTTTGTGATCCAGAGCGTACACTGACTGAAACCTCAGCAAATGGTCATAGTGGAAACCATAAGCTTTCTCACGTTCAGTGACTGATAGAGGACCAGTTGTAAACAAAGCGCCCTCAAATATGCCAACTTTGAATGGTCGCTTGATACTAGTTGGTGCAGGTGCCCCTTTTGAAGCAGCATTTAGCACACAAGGTGATGCTTTCGTAACACTACAAGCCTTATTAGCGCTGGATATAGCTCCCATGCAGCAGTTGCTGTAGCCGCCAGATAGCTGTGCACACCTGTAGTAGCACAGGCATGAGTGAGTTTCACGTTTAAGTATCATAGTTGCCATAGCATCATTCTCAGGGAAACCATGGTACCAGCTAGTCAGTGCAGCTCAGATGCAAAGCAATAACCTTACACACTCACCCTGTACCACCACATTTAGTGCAGCCAGACTTGCAGCAGACGTTACCATTAGCAATTGAGTTGCGCGGACAGCTGATTTGAGCTATAGGTGCAACAGCTGCAAGTACAGGCTCCATGTTACAAGGAGCGTTGCTGATATTGCACGACTTCGCTGTCGTTTTAATGGTGGATCCACAGCACTTGCTACCCTGGCCGCCAGCTGCGCACGTCCTGTTTATTCACCGATTCAGCATAAGACACACACATGCGAGTACATGAGCGAGAATGCATATTGAAGTTGTCAGCCTCTATTGAGAGGGAGACTGTGTTACTCACGTGGCGCCACACTGATCTCCACAGCTGGCAGCACAGCAAGCTTTGCCATCTGGATGGCGCTTGCCATTACGACAGGTGGGGTCAGCTCCAAATACAACATTGGCCAGCAGCGAGCACATCAGAGCAATACGAGAGAGGCGCATAGCTATCGCTGCTCTTTAATTGCTCTACTGCGTAGTTGCTTACAGCTCGATGTAGCCGCAGGATATTTGCAGCTCTTCGGCAAAATTTCCGTTACTTTTGGGCAGTTTTAATTTTTATTTTTTTTTTATTTTTTTTCTTACATGGTAGCTACATGTACAATGCTGCTGTTACTGAGTGTCGTTTGCTTGCTTCAAGGTACAATCATTCAGAGTAAATATTGAGAACATCTTTGAAGTCTTTTATGTACATTTTCCTAACTCTCTCTCTGGACTGCCCTACACACACATGTGAGACAGGCACACAAGCTTTCTGTGCCGGACATGTGTGCCAGCAGCGACTCAAGCACTCACATGCTCGCACTAGCATGAAGCTATCTGGCACAAGCCAACTTGCAAGCCTTGCGGCAGCTGTGTTGCTATCTGTTGCTAATGAAGACTTCAGCACTGATGCAGTATTGAGCCAGCTGACAGCAGATCAGCCAACTATGCAGCAGGACTTACCGCAACAGCGCTCACTCGGCGCACAGAAATGGCAGGCAGCAGCTGCAGACAGCGCTCGGCAAGAGCTGCCTGTGCCTGAAAAGACATCAACTGCAAGTGAAGATGCTATGCGAGCATCATTTGCAAACTCTGATCTAGCAAAAAAGCTGCGTGAGAAGGGGCCCAGAACTGCTGAACCACTCACGCATGGCTTTTAACATGCCACTGGAGTTATCCAGATAGTAGGCTAGGCTTGACCATTACATAGATTCAGGATAACATAGATGCTAATAGACTTGAAGTAGCAAACATCCTGCTACACACATTTGAGATACAGCTTGTAGAGCGATAGAAGCAATAGTAGGCCTACTAGCTTGACTAGCGGAGCTTCGCGCGATCACGCCATTAACATGCAGCAGTCTGCCATTGCGCATATATCAGCAGCAATGCAGCTTACAGCAGTCAACAATGGCGTTAGATGCAAGCACAACTGTAGTTCGCACAGACGCCTGAACCCCAGTACAGCATCATCGTAATACATATATGTATACAGACCAACTCAATTGTGGTACCTGGTGTACTATCTCAAACTGCTGTTGCTATGCTGCTGTCTTTCGTGTGCAGGCCTTTATATCGTAGTAACGGTTTTTCTATCAGCTCACAGCTTGTGCAGTTTGTAGCACAGTGTAGCAATCTTGACGACGTTCTAGTCCTCATCAGAATAGTCAGCATCACGACCAAATCCTTCTCTGATCATGCCAGATGTTTGTGCCTTACGCAGCTGGTCCATTGTATCTGCAGCTGTGTAGTCAATAGCCTGTAGTTACAAAGTACACAATGTATATACGAGGATGCAAGTGCATCACTAAGGTGGTGTGCTGTAAAGTATGCATCACACACTCCAGGATCGATGCAATGTAGCACAGCTGTTGGTGTAGCTCACATCGTGTATGCGTTTGTGCACGGTATCAGCATTTGAGTAACGTTATCTTTGAGTAACGTTATCAATAAAGAGTGCTAGTACTTACATTAGCAAGTGCAAGCCTTTTAGCTAAATTACCAGTAGGCCATTCATCTTCTGTACCAACTGCTTGTCCTTCATTCAAACCTTCAAAGCCCTGTTGTTGCAATCATTCAAGGGTAAACCAGTTGCGTCAGTAGCAATAGCACTTGAATGCACAGTTGTCGTTTACTTGCTGACTGTCAAAGTCACTGACACTGAAGCTTGTGTTGTGTGGGTAGGTAAACAACATATACTACAGCTTCCAATAGGAATGCAGTCAATGGATGGTTAGCTTGCTACATCGCTTTGGTAGCGAGTATGTAACGCAGTGTTACTGTCAGTAGATATGATAACACAAACACTAACCTGTATCTGTGCAACACTGATGCCGTCTCTGAAGATGATCAAACATGGTAGTACTTTGACTTGCAATTTTTGTACAAAGAATGGCGCCTTCTCAGCATTTACCTATTCAATGTCATGGATACATGCAGGTACAGCGTTTGTGATGTTAGCATGCATGTTATCATCATCTACTATATGCATGCGTAGCAGGTACATGGACATGACATACCATCTCTATCACAGCACTTTTGAAGATGCGCCATCTTGCAAGATCAAACACCAAGAATAAGCTCTTTCAAGCAATGATGTAATGTATCATCTAGACGAGCACAAGCAGTACTGTACTGGTACGTGTTCATTTGTGTTATGTGCGTACTCACTTTGATAAACTTACACTCAATATGAGCAGGTGCTATCCTTCCTATGTGCATGTCCATAATCTGTGTGTGTTCAAAGAACAATTGTTGTATGCAGGCGCAGTAAGCATAACAAGCCGCTTACAAAGTGCATTCTCTCTCTCTCTTGCTACATATCGGATATTGCAGATTGGCGTATAATTACCAGCATATACACATCACAGGGTACTGAACTAAAGAGATGTATATATACATGTCTCTATATATACGTATATAGCATACCTTGCATCTTTGAAAGTCATTGTGGTAGAAGTGTGCAACAACCCGTGATGACCCTGTAACTTCTGGAAGGAATTCATCTTGTGCAATTTCTCTATACTGACCATGTCCTTTTGCTAAGTTTTCAGCACGTGCTTCGTGCGTCTGCTTCAGCTGTGACATACGCGCTTGCCTAGATTCAACAACATACCATGAATGCAATTACAGGAAGCAAACAGATAGCACTGTTAGCGAACACAACAACAATCAGTGCTGTACAATGAGACTATAGATACTACAACAACTAGATTTGATCAACGTTGGCAATGCCTACTTTTCTGCAATGTGATACTGATGCGCTAAAACTACTGCGCTTTTTAATGTAAGATGTATTGATGTGTCTTGTCCTAAATGTGTTGGTCCATACCTTATTTTTTCAAGGTCTGGATCATCGTCTAAACCATCTAAATACTCATCATCACTATCTAAATCAGCTTTCTCAGCCTGTTACACATCACATGCAACAAAGACAGGAAGGCGCATAAGGATGTAGTTTCAAGCAATAGCATTTGTTTATACTGCACTGCCCTTCAATACACAAAACAATCTCTGTATTAGAGGTGAAGTCAATAGCACGCATTCACAAAGAAGTGCAGCGGCACTTGAAATAGCTTGTGATGCAGTCTCAAACAACTGGCGCTGTAGCAAAGCATATAACTCTACACTGTGCACGAAGTTGGCATGCAGCAGTGTGCAGCACATAGTGGCACAACAAACTTACATCTAGCTGTTGCCGCAGCTCATGCTCGTCAGCTGCTGCTGCTTCATTTATAGCATCATTGTGAGCACGTGTTGCTGCTATTCTCTTCTGCTTTTCCTCTCTTGCACTTTGATAAGCCTGGCCTGTAGGCTGTCAGATGCGCGACAGTGCAGCAAAGTAAACGAGTAACAGTATTGGTATGCTGAACTGTGACAGCGCGATACAATTTGGTGTGGCGATCTTCAATTAGTGCACCGGCAATCCATGTAGCAACAGAAGGGGCTCTATACACAGCTTACACACAGAGTTGCAGTCACAACGGTTGTAAAGTGTTTTGCAATCCTTTAGATCTCTCACCTGGTTGTCGTGCGATGCATCAAAGCCTTTGCCTCCTCGGTCATACTTGTCTTTCAAGTCATCTACAGCTTTGCCCATGCGGTTGTTCACCTCCTCCGTAACTGCCTGCTGTATGGACTTCTCATCATCGTCACCAGCTCCACCGAGTGGGTCAACAAGACTGAACTTGCTAGCTGCTGCACTGCCTACTGTATTTTGACCTGAGGCCATCCTTGTCTGTGTGGTTAGCTGTGCGAGCTATCGCAAAGATCGTGCCCAACGGTCGCGCAGATTTTTGTGCACTCGTGCACGTGACCTGTTCCTGTGTGCTAGTAGTGAGCTTTCACTGCGTTCGCACTGCAAATTCAGAGCAGACAATTGAGCAAGCCCAACTTCGTTTCAGATTGGGATGTGCTGAGAGCTTTGGGGGCCGATATTGGTAGAAGCGGCATCTGAGCCTTAGCGCTCCGAATAGACATAACTAAAGCTCATTAGCTTGTGCTGCTTGAGCTCAGAGCATAGCCAACTTGCTGTGCAGGACTATCTCTTGAGCTTCGATCAGTGCAGCTGAAGGCAGACATCATGGAGTTCGGAGGTCCTGTGCCTACCTTTGATGATCTCTCTATTGATGATAATATGAGCCAGCTAGACAGAGTTGTTAAGTACAGCACTAGTACTATTGCACTGCAGAGGCTGGTACATGTCAAGGTAAGTTTGAGATGCTATCATATTGTACCAGGTGCATCGCGCTTCTTGCTGCTAATACACAGGAGTGGTGCTTACTCTTTCACATTCTTGCTGTCACACAGATGCTGGGCGAGACTGCTGCCAGTTTAGGATATGATGAGACAGGTACGTACACCGATATCATCGTTTCATGCTATAGTGCTTACATTGTCAACTAGAACTTTACGACGCAAGATCTTGTAAGGCACCAGTCCTTCATGAGCCTTCAAACAATGCACTTCAGTGTCGCTTTTCCATGCAGATGTTCTCATGCAGTTTTGTATTGTAACGACACCTATCGTATCATCGCTCATACACATCACAGTTCGTTGCATAGTGCCATTATTTGAAGCTCTAAGTTTAGATGAAGAGTATGTAGTAAGGCAACATCTTGGTGAACAAATGGAACCTATTGCAAGAACATGCTACAATACTACAGCTGCAACAAGCAGTGGCAGTAGCACTAGTTCTACTGCTACAGCTACACAACAACATGCTCAGGGCGGCGGTTACAGACTTATCATAGAGGTATTATAGAACATCATAACAGTGCATTTTAGTACTATGCAACATACCAGACTATATGATCTCAGCTGAGTAGCAATACGCGATGTGTAAGATATATGCGGGTACTCACTGAGGAGACACGTGGTGTTGTACTGCAAGTGACTGTTTTTTCAACGAAGTGCAGTACACATACTGTAGTACAAACAACATTTGCTCGTACCGCTTTTGCATGACATTGGTGCTGCTGTTGTATATGTATATGCGATATACCTCAGACTATACTGCCAATACTTAGTAGATTGCTAGGTGATAGTAAAGCAGAAGTAAGAGCAACTGCTGGACAAGCCCTTAAAGGTGTTGCATCACTAATGAAACCCAGTGATCTTGGACAGTATGTACTCACTATAGTACTGCAGTTAGCTCATGATGATGCGAATGAAGAACTGGTAAGCACTATACTACTTCTTATTAGAAGTTTATGATGTATTATTGTTGTGTATCATAGTATGTCTTGATCAATGTTGTATAGCCTTTGTCATTGACATCCATGATGCATATAAAGGTAGAATTGTCAGTAGTGGCATCAGATAACAGTGCAGCATTAGTGTATACTGGCTTATGTCAGTCAGTAGTGCTGCTAGGGGATGCTGTCAAACTCAGCAAGAGGTGCAACTGTAGTGGTATTGTGAGCTTCATGGTATCATGCGTTGACGTGCGTGACATGTGAAACTCTGTGTGTACGTGCTAATGCGCGTAAACAATGCTTCCTTGTGTGCAACAGAGAATGACAGCAGCAGCAGTACTGAATGATCTAGCACAAGTACTTGGACCTGTAAGTACTCTTTGGTTGCTATATTACTGTCCAATATAGTGTAAAGTATATATATTCAAATGCTGTTCATGATCGCTATGCTGGAGCTTCACTGTGCGCTGTTCATATGCGCTTATGTACTCTTACACCATTTACTGAGTTGTTGCATGCATGCACACTAAGATGTGTATGTGTGCATACCATTGTGTACTGCATGCACTGTATTGTTGACAATAAACAGGATTTGTGTCAACAGTTTGTAACCCCTGATATGGTATCTCTAAGTGAAGATCCAGTATTTCGAGTAAGAAAAGCTACTGCGCTCAATCTACATCATATATGTAGAGTTGCCGGCGAACAAGACAGCCGTGACAGACTACTGCCTGCTTATATAAGGCTCACTAAGGATGATATGTACAGGTATATCATGTTATCACATCACAATTTGACTATGCATACAAAGTACATATACGAACATGTGTGCACATCTATTTGAGCGCTGTCTGTAGTACGTGCACTGTTTGTTCATGGCGAAAATGCTTTTAGTGTTCTACTTCAAGGGGCGCATTCACACCCCTGCCTTCACAGTTTAGCAGTGCTCATGTTGTGCATCAGTGCTACTGTGACTGCCACTCATAGATACTGTCTGTATTAAGTGTTCACGCCACACTGCTAATTGTGCATTGTGTACTAATGTACACCCATATACTGTACATGCACGCGATAAAACACACACTGCGACAGAGTACGTAAAGCATGTACAGAATCATTAGTAGAGGTATCAAAAGCGGTAGGACCAAAGCTAAGCCATGAAGTACTTACTGAAGTCTTTATGAGGCTTGCTGGTGACAGTCAGAAAGTCGTTAGAAATGGAGCGTTACAGGTATATCCATATGTTTGAATCTCCTCAAAAGCTCAAAAGTTTCATTGTCATTATGTTCATGCCAGTGTGCTGAGCTGTATCAGTATGCATTGTACACTGTAAACAATTGTACATTATACTATGCAGTTGCCATGCGATTGCACAACACCATCTGACACCACTCATCACTGTGCGTGCACAATGCTACTGACATGATCTATATATAACAGTACCTATATCATAACTATAACTATTTTACATTGTTAAAACACACAGCATTTAGGCCCATTCATTTCAACACTGCCGGGTGATAAGATCAGTCAAGAGTTAGTAGCATACTTCACATCAACAGCATGTGCTGGTGTTGTTACTACTGTTAGTACTACTACAACAAGTGCTAATGCTAACACTAGTGCTACTAGTACTACTAATGGCGCAGCAGCAGCTAACAACAGTAGTAGCAACATGGCAAGCAGCAGTAGTAGTAATGGCGGTACAGCTGTTACTAGCGGAACTGTTACTGCTGCTGCTGCTAGTAACAGTGGTATTGCTGCTAATAGCAGCAGTAGTGGTATAGTTATGCCCAGTACGCTAACTATAGGTGGTGGTGATCCTCAATCAGATGATGAATTAAGGCTTTATTGTGCATTCAGGTATGTTGGAAAATTTGCTCAAATTTCTCGCTATCAGTGTTCAAAAGATCCTTTTTGAACAGTGCACATGGGTATCACATCTGCTGTTAGCTGTATGCTTGCAGACAAGATACTGTGCTGCGACATTAGATCACTTCAAGTTTGACTGTGGCATCAACAGTGGGCTGTGGCGCCTGATCATGTGCAACTTTGCAGTTTCGTGCATTCGTTAACTCTTGTAGTTATTCACATGATCTACATGTATACATGTGTTTTTGCTATTGTGCCCTTACACTTTACACAGTTTTCCAGCAGTAGTGCTTACACTTGGACCTAGCAGATGGCCTGAATTGCGTAATGCATATCATATACTTACTAAAGATCAGGTTAGTATAATGCAACAGTACA
>AXNI01016615.1:0-13001 GCA_000498555.1 Heterococcus sp. DN1 | reverse complement strand
GCAGCAGCAGAAGTTGTAGCAGCAGTAGTGGTAGCGCAGTGTGAGTGTTTGTTCAGCAAGCAGCAGTACTGTACCACATCCCCTGTGATAGCGACACAGTTTGAAAACGCCTCTCGCTACAGCGCGCCATTGACCGCTCAGCATCTACTAGTACAAGTCAACGTGATGATGAACATGCACGGCTAGAGCTCCCATAGGACAGGTTGCACGTCAGCGAAAGCAGTGCCATGTAGCGCAGCGACCGCTAATACACGCACAGACACAATGTGCATATTGTCGTGATGCATAGTAATCAATCACTCACCCCTTTGTCGAGGGCCAAAGGTGCTACAACAACAGCCACAGCACCTGCATTGAGGTACACCATGCTAGGGCGCCCTCCTGCTAGTGCCATCACTAGGCTCAGTATCCAGGCACCTGTCAGTCCAGCCTATAGTGGCGCGTCAACGATGGCGAGTCACATGCAGCATATTCATTATGAGTTGGCGCACGTCTCATTGCAGTTGAAATAGGCAGTGTGTGACACCGGCCAGCAGCACACACGGGTGAGTAATCTTGTCTTGCTACAGCTACTACTCCGTGTCTACACAGCAGACACAGTGCGTGCAGCGTGAGGACAGTTCTGAGGGCTCTCGACTGCAGTGACAAGCTCTGCTAGCACCCAAGCAGCAGTACAATCATTTGCATGCTCTTTCTAAACAGTGCACCAGCAACTGAAAGTTGTTGAAGTGTGTGTAAGCCCAACACAGAAGAGCGATTAGTGTTGCTGCTATCAGAAGTAGCTGTTGTTTTTGTTGACGCAGCTAACCTGAGGACTGAGCTCTGCAAGGAATGCAAAGGCCACGCTAGTGGGCACCATTGTCAGCGACACAGCTACGCCAGCCAAGAACTCATTCTTGTTCCTGTACAGCCATGAGACTACAGTCTGCAGCGCAAAGTCCTGCATAGGCGTTGCAACAATTACAAGTACATGAAAGTGGTTAGCTCTTGCAAGCTTTTGCTTCATCTATTACTGCAGCATGGTCGCGTGCAATTGAAGATGATACTGTAATCAGTAGCTGATGGAATGCCGGACCTGCTTCCAGCCTCGCTCGCACCCACAGCTGCACAGCACACACACAGGACACAGCAGTGCAAGCAAGACGGCTCAGTGATCAGTATGAAGGCACTGTTTACGAATCCATGATGCAAGCACAGACCGCACCTGCAACTGCAAATACAATAGTACACAGCTTACCTTAGGCTGTACGAAGTGCGTTTGCGGTCATTTACAAGGCCCTGCTCTACAGTGTCAGGCACGCTGCTTGCGCGTGAGTGTGAGCTGATTTCTTGTACAGCAGCACGAGCGTGAGTGCTGCGTTGCTGCATGGTGGTTTCAGTGTTACTTTCACTGCTCATGATGCTCTCAGCAAAGAGCTTTAGCGTATGGGCCGAGTCTGTGTTGGCAGTGCAAGCTGAGGTTCTTCCAAGTCTGCGTCTCCAGAGCTTTGATTTTCCATCCAAGATATGAAACTACGATTCTGCTGCTGGCACTGACGTAGTATTGCTATGGCAACAGCACCAGTTGCTGCAGCTCGCAGGGGAGAGTCACCGACGGTTTGGATTCTGGTAACTGCCATTTTTTAGATCCACGACAGGCACTTGTGCTACAGCAACCAATCACCAAAAGCATCTTTGTGGTGAGTATCAACGCTGAGGCTTGCAACTGCTCCAAGTATGTGTGTTCTGTGTTTCGCAACTCTTACCTCACAGCTCAGGTCGGCTGGTGCGCACAGGCTACAATGCTACTACAAAGTGCAATGGGTCATTTTGCACAATGCAAGCCTCGCGCAGCGCACATGCTGCTTCGCATCTTGCTACAATATGAGCTTGATCTTGCGCTGACATCGTGTTATCGCTCGCGCGTGCCCTAAAAAGCACACTCTCACGCAATGGCCGATGCTCGCGTGCACACAGTGAGCATACTCACAGCTCGGTGCGCTTGTTTTCTATACGCCAACAACAGCAGCAGCTCTGCACAACAGGGGTGAAGCGCTGTTTCGCAACATGTCAGCACGCAGCACTAGCAGCAGCAGTAGAGACACATGCGGTCCAATGTCACGGCGGCCTTCTGATCTGACGCGGCTGGGCAGTGGCAGGGGGCTCAAGACTGAGAAGGAGCAGGCAGACAAGTGAGGCTAAATATTATATCTACTTTGCTAGAGCGCCGCTGCTTAAAAGTGCTTCAGCAGCAGCAGCTGCATCGTGCAGATAAACTGCAACGCTCAACGCGATGTGCAGGCTGCTACTCATGCACTAGCAGCTGCTGAAGCAGCACGATAGTGCAGAGCTATGACAACAGGCTGAAGTCGTAGCGATACCCTAAACTAGGCAGTCTAAGGCAGATCACTTGTAATTAGTACAGTACTAACAAGTGGTAACGCTGTTCTTTAAATGCAATATCTGCTGTGTGTGGTTGTGTGCAGGCTGTATGGGCTCATCAGCGAGAAGGATGCGGTGAGTTGTGGAGCCTGTCTATGCACAGCAGTTAGTGACTCTGAACTGACAATGATCTAGTGTGCTAGCAGCAGTACTAGCAGAGCTCACTGCTGCACTGCACAACGCATGTGCTAGACTGCGTTGGCAACAGCGGCGCATACATCAGCATTCATTAGTGTACAGCTCATCAGAGCGTTCTAACTGCGCCTGTGTTTCTAGTCTCACTGCAGCAGTTAACACCTTGCAGCGCTGCTACAATATAGAGGCAGAATGTCACTACATGATATACTAATTGCAGCTATTACTACTGCTGCTGTTGCTGTGCACTTACAGGCTATCACTGCACTAGAGTTTGAGGTACAGCGTCTCTCAAACGAGCTGCAGACTCACACTAAGATTGTTAAGAGGGAGCACCCCCTTGAACCGGTATGCAGTGAACCGATATCTATTACTATATTTAGTACATGTATATGTACTGCTAGTGTACACGCCAAATTCTGCTGCAAGTTGAGCTACAAACTTTGTTACGAGTTATGCTGCATGTACAAGCACGTACAAGTTTTGCTAATGGCGTGCATCGAGCAGCAAACCCGAGTAGTATTGCTGTGAAGCGGTGCACTTGCATCGGAGTAAGTAACTGCTGTGAAGCGGTGCACTTGCATCGGAGTAAGTAACTGCTGTGAAGCGGTGCACTTGCATCGGAGTAAGTGACTGCTGCTAGTACCAGGGTAACCGCTGCTGAGCTGCTTCTACGCACACTGCTGCCACTGCTGCACTACCTGTATGTCATGTATGGTATATACACTGACAGGTCATACACCTTGTAGATGAGAAGGGGACAACTGGCGCATTCATGGGGAGACATGCCAGTATGGTGAGTCACCTTTCACTAATGTTCAATTACTTGCACATTCTCAAAGGTTGATTACACTTTCTCGCGCTTGCATAGCTGAGTACTAGCTGCTGCTGCAGGAGCTGCAGTAGTGGTGCTGTGCGTGCAGATGCAGCTCATGTGAAAGCGCTCTAGAGCAGTATCTGCTCATGTTGGAACATGATTGGGTAGCAATAGCATCAGCAGCAAGAGTAGAACAGCTGCAACTGTCGCTTACGCTGCTGTGAATCTACCAATCAGCTCAGCACAGAACTGGCTTTGGTGACAAATCTGTGCGTAGCCTGTGTAGCAAATTTGTGTATTAATGCAGGATTTTATGTGTATTGTGTCCATCTGCATGCTGCGATGCAGGCAACTGCTACAGCGCTGCGGAATCTGGGCCCTCACAAGAAAAAAGATGAGCTGGCACAGAAGGTAATGCATTGACGTCATCATCATCATGGTATTATTCTGTAGTTGTTCACTGTCCTTGTAAATGCTGTCCTTTGACTGCTGCCACTGTCTTACAGAAGGTATACGCAGTGAAAGAGTAGTTCAACTGGCTGCATCGCGCTTGTGGCACTACTGCGTGTGTAATCACAAGCCGTGCTGCTGCTTGTTGAGATCGAATGCTGCAATGTATGCAATGCTTTGAGCTATAACTGAGCTTTGATTGATACTCACGCTGTCGTTCTGGTTGTTGCAACACTGCTGCTTTTGCAACATGTACCTGGATACTGCTGGAGTGCAGATGGTGGCCATGTTCAAGGTGAGTAGTACAGCTATAAGCGTTATACTACTATATATATATATATGTACTATGTACTATGTATATATATATATGCAACTGCCACAACACATTATCATGCGAAAAGTATACTACTTGTCACTGTTGCGTCCACATTTCAGTCAGTAGACAGCGTCAGTACGTTGTTGTCAGCAAGTAGCTCTGTGTATGATGAGTCAGACATGACAAGCAGCTATGTGTGTAACTATGGCTCGAGCAGTAGTTCAGTAGCTTCAGTGAAGGCAATGTCACTGACTTCTGTGTATGATTACGCATGCTGTTGCTGCTGTGATGGTAACTGAGCAGAACCCTAAGGAGCATGCTGAGTACTTGACTTCAGCAAAGTTTGCAAAGGTGAGCATGCGTCATAATGGTAGTTATAAGTGATGCTCGATGCAGTACTACTTGTAGTAGCTACTGCCTTAATTGTATTGCTGCAAGAGTACCACATCGAATGTTGCTCATCAGGTATAGAACATCGCAGGCTCGATCACAAATGCAAGTGTAGCGTTGCAGCAGTGCATGGCACGCATGTTTTGTAAGTGCTGCTGAAACTGTTTCTTACTAAACCGTTATATTTTTGACTGTTTCTGTGATGGCGCGTCACACACACTGCAGGATCTGCTGAGGCTGTGCAAGCGTGTAGCACCACTCTTTGAGAGCGAGCCCCGCTGTGTATTTGTACAGAGCCCTGTCTATGTGTTTGGTGACATACACGGTGCGTACCTGCAGTAGTGTACCCCCCTTATGCATGCACACACTGCGCTGCATGCATGTAGTTGTAGTGTACAATACTGTACTGTTCTGTCTATGTGTTTGGTGACATACACGGTGCGTGTGGGTTTAGTGTGCAGTGTAGTGTGCACCCTTATGCATGCATGCACACACTGCTTTGCAGTATAGTGTACCCAGCAGTTGTAAGCTGTTTGTGCGGTGCAGTGTGCCTGTACAGCGCTTACTTGTACGTTGCTTACGCACAGCAGCAACGTGATCTCTCACTCGGTGTGCGCACGGCAATGATGCACAGTAGCAGAGATGCTAGCATCACAGTACTACTAACGACAGCGGCACATCTGACACATACACCTACAACGACTGCCATTACACAACATACACGATGCCTGTTCACAGGCAACCTTGAGGACTTGCACTTCTTTGCAGACAACATATGGAAGGTGAGTGCACTTGCATGCAGTAGAAGTACACTACACAAGCATAGTTATACACAGTCATACTAGAAGCACTGTTAGCTTGCAACACTTTCGTACATACACACGAGCACAAGCATACACGAACATACTAGCACCATTAATACATACAGTGGCTTTGTACATATCAACAGCATCATTAATTACAAACTTTAGCACAGTGTCAGTGCTTACTACAGCAGCAGCCAGTACTGTTCTAACGGTAGTGCTGTTCCTGATACTGTGCTTGCTCTTACCACATTACTGCATTACTGGCTGCTCATGTGCGCAGCTGGGCATGAACTTGACTGCAGGAAAGGTACGTTCTTCATTCCTACGAAGAACATTCCTGCAAGAACATTATCCTCCTACATCTAGAACTTCAAACTTTGCAGATGTCTGTTGCACATATACAGCAGTCGACATGTTGTAGTATGTATGCAGCATTACAGCACCATAATACAGTGTGTACAACTGGTAACAGCAGATTCCTGTGTGCCAGCAGTGATCGTAGGTGATGTACTCATATTATGTGGCAACAGTGGATGCAAAGATAGTGCAAGTGATAGTCTTGTTCCGTAAGGCAGTCGTCAGCGACCATATGATTTGTACTGCTGTTTTGCACTGCTCACACAGTGTCTTTCTGTGACATGTTTCTCTGCTGTGTATGTAACAGTTCCTCTTCCTTGGCGACTACGTTGACAGAGGGTGAGCACTTATATATATATATATATATACGCTGCTTTGTTGAATTATGTATGTGTAAGAGCTATACACACACTGAAACACAATGTGCCTTAGTTACTAGCCAGAGCTGATCACCACACCATCTGCCTGCTGCACTGTGTCTATACATAATCTTGTGATTGTCTAACTGGGTGCAGATTGCTAGGATTGGAGACCCTTGCCTACCTGTTTGCTCTCAAGGTACACACGTTAAAAACAACAGCTGCAGCATCTGCACAACGGTTTTTGAAACGCTCATGTCTCGAAAACGGATTTTACAACCGCCGTGCCGTGTACTTACTGGTGATCATTGATTCGTTTCATTGCCGCCATTGACTCTTCGCATTGTGCTAACATGTTCTACACTGTGGCTGTGCAATGCTTGAAATGTATGCACACACTAGATTGAGAACCCTGACAAGCTGTTCATGCTGCGCGGCAACCACGAGCTGAGGGATGTCAATGGCTGGGTAGAGTACTATAGAGAAAAGAGCTTCCTATGGCAGTGTCAAAACAGGTATTACAAAAGTGTCTAACATCATCAACATCGTCAATGTAAGGCTATATACGTAGAGCACTGTACCAAAAGTACCTTATATATAGAGTAGTATTTCATTCAGAATTGCACAGTAATGCACACGCTCCACAAAGTGTCTAGAGGCTGCTGCAAATGGTTTCACAGATGGCAAACTGCTAAATCATACTGGCGACAAGCAGCAGCAGCAGCAGCGCGCTAGTTTCATGTGTAGCATAGCAGACATTGCATAAGTGACGCGCACAAGTACATGCAACTATGCATGCATGTGTGCACTGCAGTATTGCTGCAGTAAGCGCTCGCTGCTGTGCAGTGTTGTCACACGCGCGCTCTGGAGCTTGCAGTTGACTGTTGAGAAGTGAAATCTTTGATGCTCACAGCCCCAAACTGTCTGCGAATGCTGTCTCACAATACATCAATGCAATACTAACGCAGGTTTGGAGATGACCTGGGCGAGCAAGTCTGGGAAGAGTGCAATTGTGTAAGTAATTGAAGTTTGAAGTTATGATGTTGTCTGTGACTGCCGCTAGTTTGGTTTGCAGCCAGCAGTAGCAGCTGCTTAGAGCTATTACAAACACCCGTCACACTTAACAGTACTGCCACCCCTACATTGAAACATTGGAGCTCATGCTATGCTCCTTTTTTCAAAGTTCAGCATGCACAACCTATGCCTCTACTGCTGCAGCAATCACTGATACGCTGTCATCGTTCATTGTTTCATTATTATACTGTCACGAATGTCCACACTGTTGCTATATAACAGGTGTTTGACAGGCTGCCACTAGCAGCAGTGATAGACCATGACATCTTCTGTGTGCATGGGGGTATACCCAGACCTATGCCGGGTAGCACTAGCCGGGTACAAGATATTATGGGGGTGCCCTCTATTGCAGGGGTGTGCCCTCCTAATGAACTTGAGGTTTGTGTGTGTATACACATGCTTCTGCATATAGCCAATACTGTTGGTTTGCGCGCTGGTGCAAGTATATGCTGGCACAGTGACCACAGCGACCTTGCCAGCTACTGTGGTATACAGATGCGTATGGAAGCTTGCGTGTAGCATGTTGCAGTGTCGTAGTAGTAGCACTGTGTAGCGCATTGTGATGTATGCGGTGTGTGCGCAGCGCTGCAAGGCACAGCAACATGCTGTACACTTTAAATCAAGCTGAACAAGTAGCAAACAATAGCACACAAGTGTGACATGACGCTTGCCAATCACTGCTCAGACTGTGCCACATAGCTGCGTGCTACTACTATGTTCTATTACTGATGCCACTACCGTGTGCTAATGCTACGTACTACTATATGCTACTGCTGCTGCTGCTGCTGCTGCTGTACAGACATTTGAGTCCCAACAAGTAGCAAGTGACTGCTTATGGTCTGACCCTGCCAAGGAGGATCAGGAGGTAAACTTCAACAACTTGAACATGTTACTTCAAGTCCTTGACTTTGTCAACACTTTCTTCCATTGCTGTGTTTGGACACCCCAATGCGCTTACCTTCACTCGCGGTGTGCACTGCTTACTAAGTAAATAAAGGTCCTACATGAATGTTAGTTAGTTTCTCGCTCTGCGGTGATTGAGACTGTGTTTATTGCTGACATACCATATGTGCTGTATGCCATGTGCGCTGTTGCAGATGGTGCTGGACAACACAGGGTGAGTCACCAATCATTCAAAACCGTTAGTTTCACAACCATTTGATGTAACAGAAGTTGTTTAACAACGGTTTCAGCTGGCAATACATTGCTATCAAACACGCTTCTGCATGCTGCTGCGCTTGAACGCTACAGTGCAGTCTGTAGTTTGTGCAAGGAGACGACTGGTACTGCTGTGCTGTAGCAACACACCTTCCAGTGCTTGCGTCAGCTAAACACTAATGTGTTTTGTGAACTCTCGCGAATCTAGTAACATGACGCGCTAACATCACATGGCGCGTCACACTACTGCTTGCAGGTTTGGTGAGAGTCTGCGTGGTGGAGGAGCTATCTGTTTCGGCGCCAAGGTGACCCGCCACTCTGCATAATTCCTTGATGTACATCACACTGACCTTACTCTCTGTGATGATCGTAGTTGATGCTGTGTGTGATAGAGGCACTTCACAAGCATAGCTGGCAATGCTTGGCACTGCCTCTAGCACACCCTCAGCAACCGCTACATACATACATACATACATACATGCAAGGCTACATTGGCCTGGGCACTCTTTACAGTGCATACTGTGCTGTGGCAAAGCACCGTTGTGTGCTGTACTGTGTCTAGCGGGACTGCTTGCTGACTTTCACTATCCTTCTCTACACCATAACAATCTACTGCAATGATTGCTAACATAATAACAGGCAATAGATGACTTCTTGAGGCAGGGCAACCTGAGCTATATAGTGAGAGCGCATGAGGCTCATAGTGAGGGGGTAGCCCTCAGTAAGGGTGCTAAGGTGCGGGGTACATAAAACTTTACTATCAATTTTAGTACATGTCGTATGCGCTGCCGTTGCGTTGTACTATAGTGCAACTACAGGTGTGCAATGCTTAGATGCGTGTGTAATGACTTGCCGTTGGGTAAGCAGCTGTGCAGTGTACTGCTGCGTGAAAGTGCTACTAGTTGATTGTACGCACTTGTAGCAAGAGTTGCGCTGAGCCGGTCACATGCAGTGTGTGTGTGACCCAACAGCATGTTCGCGCGTGAACATGCTGTACGCATTGTTACCAAGCTGCAGTTAGAGCATCCATGAGCACATTGCACGCAGAAGTGTCCTGATACGCCTCGCGCTCCTGTTCTCTTCTTCTCTGTTCTCTGCGCACTGCTCCGCTTCTGCAGGTGTTCACTGTGTTCTCTACATCTAAGGTGGGTTGCTGTTCACCCAATTGTATAGCACGATAACATCATGCACTGGACAGAGTGTTCACGATGTGTGTGCAGTGTGACACAGCACTACTGTGGTAACACAGAGTGCTGTTCGCATGTTGCTGCTTGTCGGTGTGCGCTTACAGCTGTCAAGTGGCACATCTCAAGTACTGCACGCTGCTACAGCGTGACACCACCAGCAAATTGTGACTGTAGGCTGATGCAGACCGTTGATTTGACCGTTGAACTCACGCTGTATGTGTGACTCGCCACTGTGTGACGCGCCACTGATTCATTCAATAGGATCACGGGCAAGGCAAGGGTGCAATGTGTGGCTGCATACTAGTAGACTTTGACAAGATTCAGGTCATCAACAGAAGCGCCAAGTACAAGGTGACAATCGTAATACAGTATACAACAACACAGATACTGATAACAGTTTGCGTACAGCTGTAGCTAGAGCGACGTAATCAGTTTCGTGCTGCTAATACAGTTCGTACTGCTGATGCTGCGTACATGAGCTGCACGCTATGTGATGTGACTGAAGCTGTAGGTCACACTATGCATGTGCGCGCAACAGTTCAGCACGATTCAGCAACTTGTAGTGGTGTACATTGTGCTGTGACAGTATGCGATACAACCCTCAGTGTCACGCCAAACGTCATACACTGTATGCTCGCAGCTAATGTCCTAGCTTATGACTCACGTATAAGATGTGTTGTGCCATTGTAATCACCACTGCTGCTATACACACAGAACAAGTACATCCACAGACGCGACAGCCTTAGCTTAGCTGCCCTGTCTGCTGTAGACAAGGAGAAGCTCGCTAAGATTGGTGTTGTCACTGAGGCGAGTCACACTTGACCATTTTGCGACCGACCATTGTGCGTCCGTTGTGTGAACAATGACGCACCCTGAAGCAGTGTGATCGCTGTACATGCATGTGGTGTCCCATTATACTGTACAGCCTCTTAAACTTCAGTAGCGTGCTAACAGCAGTGCGGCCAACAACAATCTGAGAGACACTGAGACTGTTACTAGCTGTGTTTCATCTGCTAGTATGCCAGAGCATGTTGACTGCTGCTACGTGCAGGCTGTTTTGCTAGTGTGTGCCTCGTCCTCGTGCAGCGCACTACAATATTTGTGGTGCTCTATTCGGTGACAGCGTGCAATCACTAACATGCTGGCTGCGTACTGTGACGCTGCTTGCCCAATCTGGATTGCAACAGAACTATGCACAGCAGCTAGATGACAACAGCGATGATGATGAGAATGACTTCGAAGGCTATGTTGATCATGCTGTAGGTGAAGACAACAGCAGGTATGTGTAGACCTTAATGCTATACGCTATTACATATACACAGCGTCAATGTCGATACACTTTTCACTGCTCGCTGTACATGCTGCTGTATAGTATCACCAGTCAGTTGTAGTCACGCAATGTAGTGGTCACTAGTAGCACGCTGTGTGTATCTACACACACTTCCCAATGCGCAAAGTGATACTGTTCACAGCTAATACTGTTCACCGCTACTGCTGCTGCTACTGCTACTACTGCTACTATTGCAACAGTGAGGAGGAGGGCAAGAGCAACAGGAACAGAGGGCGGTAGTAACCGTTTGCATGAAACGTCACAAAAGTAACGCCAGCAGCGGTAACGTTTCTGATTGTGCGTAAGTAGCAGTACAGCCGTACAGCAGCAGCACTGCAGTTGCTGTTCATTCTCGTGTGGTACACTGTGTGTTGTTGTTGTGTTGTAGTGAAGCGCCCCCCTGTCGATCTAAACGGATAACAACACACACACGCAGTAACTGTGGTACGAAGTGGGTGTGCCTGTATTGCTGTAATTAGAGGTGTGTCAGAGCACTTTTGTGGCCGTTTTTTTTCCAGTTTGACGTTTCTCCTGTGCAGTGCCGCCGTGTTACACAGCTGCACAGCAACAGCAGCAGCAGTAGCAGCAGTGTAATGTGCAGCATTAAACAGCAACAGCAGCAGCAGCGTTTGACCAGTTAGACACTTGCAGCTCGTGACAATGCAGCCAACTACTTCTCCAGTTACTGCTTGTGTGTCTTTTGCACTGCACGCACATACGCTGTCAAGTGTCGGGTGCTTGTTGTCTTCGCTGCAGCGTTGTTACTGCTAAGTTGTTGACACCACTGCTTGCGACATCTTGCGCAACCAAGACAAGCAGCAGCACTAACACAACTCAACACTATGGCAATCAAAGCAAGTATGGTCGAGCAAAGCTTTGTACATTTGAGCTCGTAGTGCAGCGAAACAACTTCCATTAGAGGGGTTGTGATGACAATAATGCGTGTTCGCGTATCACAAGGAGGCGCTCTGATTACTGAGAACAAAACAAAACTACAACTGAAGTATGGATAACACCACTCGCTAACACCGTTACTGCTCTGAAAACGCCGCAAAGATTACACTTTCAGTACTTGCGATGTACTGCACTGAATAACACACATATAGAAAGAGAAAACTCAGTGCACTGTGCAAGCAACGCCCACGCTGCTGCACAGCAACATTGATGCTATCTACTGCTACTACTAGCAGTACTTGTTACTGTCACTGTCACCGCAACTATGGTATACTATCACTGCTGCCTATGCGCCCCAGGATGTTGCAGTGCTGTCATAGCCTAAAAGCCTGCGGTCGCTGCTGTCGACCTCTGTGCCGTTGAGGCTGATCGCTGTCTGTATATATCCATTTTGTGTCACAGAGCATGTGCAGGAGCAGTTGCTGTCTATTGTTGGGTCGTAATCGAGCGTAGACCACGCTGTTTCAGCTGCTGTTGCTGCCACTGTTGCTGCCACTGTTGCTGCTACTGTAGGCGCTGCTGTGGTCGCTGCGAGCGTTGGTGCTGCTGTTGTGGGTGCGGCCGTTAGCGCGACCGTTGGACAAGCAGCACAGTCAACTGTAACAGCTTGAAGTACTTGAGCCAGCTCATCTTTGTTGCCTGTGAACACGCAGTACACGCGCAGACACACAAGGCAGCACCGGTTCATCAGACTGTTAACGTTTGTATTTCTTCAAGAGCTTCGCTATCGATGCTCTATCAATGCTATGCAACTGCCAAAGGACTGAACTGACCGCGTGCGTTACTTATTACACTGCTAAGAAACATCAGTTAGCGCTTACCTATGACGCAGGCCCACTTAGCAGTTGGTGCAATGTCTGCCGGGTGCCCGTAGCCCAGATCAGCAGTCTGTGGGTACAGTGCGATACATAGCAGAATAAGCGAATGTTAGTATACGTCTTAGTATATCTGAGCAGTAGAAAGTGGTTGTTCAAAAAAGAAGAGGTTTCAGCTGCATTGAGGACAGAGCAATCACTGCGACAGCAGATATTGGCAAAAGTGGTACTCACCACACAGATCTTCTGTAGTGTTGCGCCTTCATCAGCAGTGTTCACAGCAGCCCAGACTGGGAATGGGTTGCCCTGGTGTTATATATGAAGCATGTGCACATAGATGTAAACAGATCACGTAGATAACAATAGATGTAGAAGGCACGTGTGTATGACTGTATAGCATGAGCCACGGAAAGCAGACACGTTTGCTGGTAC
>AXNI01016610.1:0-22453 GCA_000498555.1 Heterococcus sp. DN1 | reverse complement strand
GTGCTACTGACAATGCTGTGACTACTGCAGTCAGTGATGGTAACACTGTACGCGATGATGCAACGGCAGTAGCAGCAACAGAAACAGCACAAATAGTATCAGAAGAACAGCAGCAGCTATTGCCAGATTTCATTAACAGAACAGAAGTGACACGACTACTGACCGCCACATCAGCCCAGCGTAATCGTCAGATGATTAACGCTCGAATGAGTAATTGTCACCGCCAAGCCAGCACAGCTCCTCTGAGCCCTGTGCGCACTAGTGTCGACAACAATAACAGTGGTAGTAGCAGTGGTAGTGGTGGTACTGGTTATACTGCTAGTAACAACGCAGTTGAAGCATTGTCACAACAGCAGCAGCAGCAGCGCACACAGCGGCGCAGTAGCACTGGCAGTATCAGTGTTCAAGAGCTTGACGTAGTTGAAATTCAAGGTGTTGAAGATGCGAGTGACAATCAACTGCTGCAGCTGTCACCGATTGCGCCACGCGCTACAGTTCCTGCAACAGTGCACTTTGCAGCAGCAGTAGTAGTGAGTAGAAGTAGTAACACTAAAAGTAGTAAGGCTGCTATGGCAAAGAAACACCAGCAAAAACAACAGCAACAGCAGCAGCAGCATCTGCCGCCGTTTTTCAGAGGGCACTTCGGTGTCAAGGGCGCTAAAAAGCAGTTGTCAGCTAAAGCTATTACTGCTACAGCAGTAGAGCCTGCTAGCTGAAAAAAAAAACAAACCTGTGTATAGAGCTACATCAGCCCGTGTGTAAGAACACGTCATAGTGTCGTGTTGGTGTTGCAAATGTGTGGTGTTTTAGTACTGCAAATGATCAAAAAGCAATTATCATGCTGTGTGACACGTACGCATGCATGCCAGGCCTCGTTGGTTTACACTCCTGTGTGCGTGGGTTCTGCTTGTTTGATAATCTTGCTTGTAATGCGTGATTGCTGGCATTTGATGCATGCTGCATAGCGCGAGCACTATCACAGTAGTACAACGCAGAACAAGCAGTGCAGCAGGCACCGAACACTAGTATGCGTATGCATATATATATAATCTGATTGTTTGCGATGCACTAGCAGTACAAACACCACACCGCTTAGTGTGATGTGTGTCGCTAGTAGTACCCTCTGTTAGTGAATGATTAGCTGCCTTGAATGCCAGATGTAGATGCCATGTGAGTGCTTTACTATGTTTGCTGATGCTGCTAATGTAAGCTTGCGTGAGTACCTGCTGCTGCCTGCGCGAAGGGTCAGATTTACAGCGTAGTAGCAGTTTTAGCGAGCGATCATCGTAGTAGGTACGTAGTCTTGATTGACAAGTAGGCTTACCTGAAGTGCAGCATGCAACGCTCGACAGTACGAAGCTCAAACTGTCACTATCTACACATGCTCTCAGCAATACTGTTCGCACTTTTTTGCACTTCAGAAGAAGACATCTTCGTTGAACCTTACACACACCAATGCGACACAGCAGTTGTGATAGTGATGGAGCTCACCTGAGAGTCACCAGTAGCACTGCAAGCTGTAGCTGTGTGCTATGCTTCAGTAGCTGTATCAGCGATTGCATTAGCGGCTGCATCAGCAGCTGCATCAGATTGTTGGTGATGTGCAGCCCGCCGCTCTAGCCCACTTCAGTACGTCTTTTTGCCAGGAAGTGCCATCCATTCTAAGCACTGCAGGCCACTCAGCGCCCTGCTGTCGCAACCACTGTGCTGCTGCCAGTTGCTCATTAGCACCTGCAGCACTCAGCATCTCGCGCAGTTTGCTAGGGCTTGCGTGCACGCCCTGTTCCTGTAGGTATGTCATCACTTCTATGCTTCCGCCCTCTGCTGCCAGTTTGAGCATAGTGTTTGCGTTCCATGGACAGCCACTCTCGCGCAACCAGCGTAGTGTGCTTATCTCACCACCCCAAGCAGCCCAGCCTGTTGCAGTATCCGTCCAGGGGCACTGCTCAGCGAGCAGAAACTCGCACAGTGGTAAGTGTCCAAACCCTGCAGCGCCACGCATAGTATCTGCATTGTACTCGCACCCTTGCTGCTTGAGGTACAAAAGCATCTCTATGTTGCCACTCTCTGCTGCTTCGCCACAGATCTCATCAAAAATCCAAGGACACCCCTGCTCATGCAGCCACTTTAGGGTAGCCAGATGACCGTTCCTTGCTGCAGCAGCACAAGCTGTCTCATCCCACTCGCACCGCTCATCACGCAGGAATTGAAGCAGGTGCAGGTTAGCACCAGCTGCTGCGCTCGCAGTGGTGTAAGTGCAGAATTTGCAGCCATACTCCTTCAGCCAACTGATCAAAGCTGCACTGCCTGTTCTGGCAGCAAACCCGCAGATACTTTGAGGCAGTGGACAGCCCATTTCTGTGTGCAGCCATTGCAGCTTAAACACAGAAGCAGACTCAGCAGCGCCAAAGAGCACATGAGCTGTGAGCCGTAGGCCAAGCTGTTGCGCAGCCTGCAGGGTAGAGACATCAAGAAGCCTACCAGCTAGACGCTGAAAGTTCTCATTGCTGAAGCTCAGTCCATGCTCGTGGACCAGTCTGAGTGTAGCAGCAGATGCAAAAGCAGCGCTGAAACGTGTCGTGCAGGGCGTGATTGTACACAAATCTGCTGCTTCAGAGTGCAAGTAGAGGAGCTTCAGCACCTGCGTACTCGCAACCCTCTTGTAGCTCTCTCTCCAGACCCTGCTCACCGCTGAGATGAAGAGGTGCTGTCCAGGTCCCAGGATGTTCAGCACGTGCACTAACATGCCTGCATCCTCCAGTGGAGATGCTGTAATGCTGTCAGCACAAATAAGCGAAGCCATTTACAATGCCTTCGCCTGAATCACACCCCTCACCTGGGGAGCAGTAAGGAAAAAAACGGTCAAAACTGAGCCTGTTTTGTTTTATTGTGGTGTTGAGCACTGCAATGAGCAGCTAATCTATTGAGCTGCCTTTGCTTTATCTCTGCGGCCCGTTGCAGCTGCACGAGAGCGATACAGCAACACGGATCGAGAAAAAAGCCAAGCTGTGTTGAGTTCGTGCAATGCACTATGATTTGCAAAGCAGGGCACAACGATCCTTGCTGCCCAATAGTAACCTTCAAACATAACGAGAAAAGTGCGCTCCAGCTACAGGTGTTCACAGCCTGTGGATCCACAGTTCGATTTCGTGAGCGCTTCCTCTGATCTGGTAGCAGAAC
Source organism: Heterococcus sp. DN1 (assembly GCA_000498555.1). NCBI lineage: Eukaryota > Xanthophyceae > Tribonematales > Heteropediaceae > Heterococcus > Heterococcus sp. DN1. Next base: position 19,273 of record AXNI01016610.1, on the reverse strand, counting down.
TGTGTGTGTGAGCTGGCACATAGCCGTGCTCATTCGCTGCATCATTGGGACCTTATGTGGGCCTCGATCATCTCATCGACAGATGCGCGCAGCTGGCTGCTCCATATTAGGTGTGCTTGCAGCTTAAGCGATGCACGCGAGCAAAGACTTTAGTTGAAGTAGCTGACCGCTTAACTACTGTAGCAGTGTAGCCATAGGCAGCAGCAGAGCTCTAGACCAGCAGCATTGAGATCTTCATTTAGACACACAGCTTGGAGCTAGCATTGAAGTTGCACGCATTGCATGCGAAAGTTTGCTGTTTTACACTGCCAGCGTGCTGCTGTGTGGTTGGCTCTGTTTGTTTAGTGGTGTTACTTGTAGTGTTCAAGTGCTGAAGTGCGATACGAGTTACATTATGCGAGTACAACTATGGAACACAGAACGAAACATACAGCAGCAGTACACAGTATTGATGTGCTGAACACAAGTATGAACATGTATAGTCTGATTGTTTGCAATACGCTAGCAATATATGTATCACACCATTGAGTGTAGCATGTGCTGCTAGTAGTCACCTCTGTTGGTAGAGTGAACAGTTGTCTCATTTTAGTGGCAGATGCTCATACTATGTTTCCTTATTCTGCAAATGCAAGGCTGCGTGAGCACCTACTGTTGCCTGCGTGAAAGGTGACATACACAACATCATAGCAGTGTCAGCGAATGGTTTATGCTCATAGTACACGGTGCAGATTGACATGCGGCTTACACGTGTACTGTAGCATGCAACGCTTGGCAGTGCTAAGCTCACACTGTCACTATCTACACATGCCCCCAGTGCTAGTCTCAGCAAAGGTGCAGCCATCGAAGCTCATATACATCAATGCGACACAGCAGTCGTGATTGTGATTGGACTTACCTGAGAGTCTCCAGTAGCACTGCAAGCAATTGCTATGTGCTATGCATCAGCAGTAGTAGTTGGTGATGTGCAGCCCTCATCTCCGAGCCCACTGCACTGCATGTGTGCTCCATGGTGACGCGCCAAATCTGAGCACTGCAGGCCACTCAGCACCTTGCTGTCGCAGCCACTTTACTACTCTCAGTCTACTGTAGCGGCCTGCAGCATTGAGCATCTGTGCCAGTTGCTCAGCGCTTGCTGCTGGCTCAGCATTCAGGGCGTACTCAATGGTAGGCACATCACCAGATTCTGCTGCTGCTACACGCACTGCCTGAATGTCCCGTGGGCACCCACTCTCATGCAACCAGCGCAGTGTGTCTACATGGCCAGCCCAAGCTGCTTTCCAGCACGCAGATGCATCCCAAGGGCACTGTTCAGCGCGCAAGAACTCACAGAGAACTGTGTGGCCTTTGGCAGCAGCAGTGCTCACTACTTGTGCGTTGAAAGCACACCCTTGCTGCTTGAGATAGCGCAGTACCTCGATGCTGCCGCTTTCTGCTGCATGCACGCAGATGCTGTCGACCTCGCAAGGACGACCGCTCTCGTGCAGGAAGCGAACAGTCTCCAGGTGACCACCCCTCGCAGCTTCTGCGCATGCTCTAGTGTCAGATGGGCATTGCTCTGCTACCAAGAACTCACAGACAGCTAGCTGCCCAGCTGCTGCAGCGCCAATCATCGCTTCTTCATTAAACACACACCCTGCTGCTTGAGATAAAGTAACATCTCTATGCTGCCACTGTATGCTGCATCGCTACAAACATAAGCGGGATGCCAAGGGCACGTCTGCTCATACAGCCACCGCAGTACAGACAAATGGCCATGCCAAGCAGCTGTAGAACATGTAATCTGATCCCATTCGCACCCTTCATCACGCAGGAACTGAAGCACGTGTATGTGAGCTCCAGCTGCTGCACCCTTGGTCGTGTCAACTGTAAACTCGCTGCCATGCTCCTTCAGCCACTTCAGCGTGTCTATGCTGCCGCTCTTTGCAGCCCAGTCGCAGATGCCTTGAGGCAATGAACAGCCTTGCTGTGTGTGCATCCAGTTCAGGTTCGGCACAGAGCCAGCTTCTGCAGCGCCGATGAGTGCGTTGCTCGTAAGCTGCAGCCCTAGCTCTTGCGCAACTCGCAGCGTTGGCACATCTGCAGTCCTGCCAGCTATACGCTCCAACTTCCTGCTGCTGCACTCCTCGATGAGCCCTGATGCACAAGCCAGCCGCACCAAAGCAGCGGATGCAAAGACAGCGCTGCAGAGCGTCATTCTTGGCGTGAACACTTGAAGCTCTGCTCGCTTGTCTAGGCTTCTGCGTACGAGACTGCTGACTCCCACGCTATCGACTCTTTCGTAGCTCTCTTTCCAGGCCTTGCTCACAGCGGAGATGAGCAGGTGCTGCCCAGGTCCAAGCATGTTCAGCACGTGCAGCAGAATGCCTGAATCGTCTAGCGGAGACACAGCACCTACCGCAGTGCGCTTGCTAGAAGACATAATGTGCTTTGATGCTTTTTGACGAGGCTATGGGCTGCCAAACAAAGTGGTCAACAGTCAAAACTGAGCCGGTGTGGCGACTGTTGCACACGCAGATATGATAGCTGCAGCAGCAGCACTGGCAATAGCAGATCGATACACGCTCTGGTTAGGATGCCGCACTGACGACGTTGATGTTGTAACCAAGGCTATGCCTATCAGCACATCAGCGCCAGGAGTCCGTACTGATCTGACACCAATACTTGTTCATGTCCAGTGCTGTGCACCGAAGTGTGCTTATAGCCTTTGAGCAACGAACAGTGTGTGCACATAGAGAAACAGCAGTTGCTAGTTGCTAGGTGACACAGTGCAGTTCTGCTCATACTACAGTATTGTGTGTGTACGCATCTCAGTGCAAGGGTATACGAGAAGCAATTCCAACATCGATCGCGTATTACTGCAAACATATATCACAGTCAGCTGAAGTAATCAGCTGCGCCTTGTTTGCGTGTTACGTTACCTGAGAGTTCATTGCGTAAGCCAAGTGCCATGACACGTTAAATCCAGATGCGCAGTTTGCAATCTTTAAATTGCAAGCGATAGCGCTGTGAGGCGGAGCATACCAGCATATAACAGATCACAGCAGCCAGTGCAGCAAGCCAACAGAGGTGCAAATCATCATTGCTGCATTGCTCATACATGCATACACAAGCATACGTTGTGATTTTGACCATAGGGACTTGTGTTAGGCTGATAGAACGCCATTGTTTATATACGCTGCTGTACCACAGTCAGTTGTGGCAGCTGCAGAGTGCTCACATTGCCAACACAGTGTGACCACCAGTATACTAAGCCCCCGCATGTCGTAGTATGCACTGTGTATGTTGCATCATACACTATATATGTGCAGTATAGCAATCAAATGCACATGCCTCGGCCCCTCTGTATGAAGTACCAGCCACAAAGTATGATTAGCAACTTGCGGCCTACTGCCTTCAGATGATAGTGCAGACAACCTGTGTGTGTGAAAGAGATCATGATAGAGAGTTCAGGATTGTGAGCACTTGCTGTTTGCTGCGCAGCAATGTGTATCGAGCATATGTGCTGATGCAATGATGTCTTGTCAGCAGTAGGCTGACCATAGTACAATGTGCAGATGGTCTCGCTGTCTCGCTGTTTGTGCATACACACAAAAGCTATAGTGAAGTGTGATATGGTCACTGATGATAAGATGGAGCTTACCTACTACTGCTTTGCTTGGTCAGTTGGTGATGTGCAACCTTCATCTCTGGCCCACTGCAGTACATGTGTGCTCCAAGGTATAGCGCCATACTTGAGCACTGCAGGCCACTCAGCTCCTTGCTGTCGCAGCCACTTTGCTGCTGCCAACTTTCTGTAGTAGCCTGAGCCTGCGGCATTGAGCATATCTGTCAGTTGGGCTGCGCTTGCTGCTGGCTCAACGTCCAGCGCGTACGTAATGGTAGGCATATCGCCTGATTTAGCTGCTACTAAACGAACTGCCTGGACATCCCAGGGGCAGCCCTGCTCGTGTAACCAGCGCAGTGTTTCTACATGGCTGTTCAGTGCTGCGTATCTGCACGCAATCGCGTCCCAAGGACACTGCTCAGCGCGTAAGAACTTACAGGTTTGCAGGTGACCTAAAGCAGCAGCGGCAGTCATAGCGTCTGCAGTAAACACGCACCCTTGCTGCCTAAGATAGCGCAGTAGCTCTACGTTGTCGCTTTCTGCTGCTCGCACACCGATGGTGTCAACGTCCCAGGGACAGCCGCTCTCATGCAGGAAGCGAACAATCTCCATATGACCACCACTAGCAGCTTCTCCACAGGCCCTAGTGTCACAAAGACACTGCTCTGCTACCAAGTACTGGCATACAGCTAGCTGTCCTTTCATTGCTGCACTCATCATTGTATCTTCCACATACTGACACCCTTGCTCCCTGAGGTAAACTAGCATCTTTATGCTGCCACTGTAAGCTGCATCGCCACAAATCTCATTAGGGTCCCAGGGACAACCCTGCTCGTGCAACCACTGAAGAGTAGGTAGATGACCATGCCAAGCGGCTGTGGAACAGGTGCACTCATCCCACTCGCACCCTTCGTCACGCAAGTACTGCAGTACATGTATGTGAGCTCCAGCTGCCGCGCCAGCGCAGGTCTCAGCGTTCAGAGCGCTGACATGCTGTATCAGCCATCTCAGCGAGTCTATGCTACCGCTCCTAGCAGCATGATAGCAGACGCTTGGAGGCAGCCGACAGCCCATCTCGACATGTAACCATTGCAGCTTAGACACTGATGCAGCTGCAGCAGCGCCAATGAGAACGTCATCTGTGAGCTGTAGCCCAAGCTCACATGCAGCCTGCAGGGCGCACAGATTAGCAGCCCTGCCAGCTATGCGGTGCAGCTTCTTGTTGTCAAAGTTGAGACCGCACTCGTGGGCCAGTCTGACTGAAGCAGCTGATGCGAAAACCGCGCTGTAGAGGGTTGTCAGAGAACCAATAGTACGCAGGTCTGCAATGTCGTCGTATTCCTCAGTGATGCCAGGCATCTGTACAGTGCCGACTCGTGAGTAGCTCTCTCTCCAGGCCCTGCTCACAGCTGAGATGAAGAGGTGCTGCCCAGGTCCAAGGATGCTGAGGATATTCAGCAAGGTGCCTGCATCTTCCAGCGGAGCTGCAGCACCTACCGCAGTACGCTTGCTTGAAGGCACAATGTTATTTGTTGTGCTACAAGGCTTCACACAAATCTGCAAATTTTAACGGTTAAAACTGAGCCGGAACCGAAGGCTGTGGTGTACACGTGCTTTGCGCAAACATGCGTGCAACAATATACAGCTTCTTGCTTTGTTTCGCGTGCGGTGCTGCACAGTGCACCACACAATCCTGCTCGTTCAACAAAGCTTGTGCGCAGTAGACAGCACAGCATACAACCTGAGCGTATGGATAGCTATGTGTAATTTTGTGTACTGTTATCGTAGTGTTAGTAGCGATGGAAAATTTCCTACTACCAGATGTACAGCATCAGTGCAGCTGTGCTTGTGTATCTGCCGCACTTGCGCATGTCTAGCTCGCTGCTGTGCAGCATCTATGTATTGCTGAAGTGTTATAGCATGCTGTGCTATAGGGTGCACATGGCGCTGAAAGCCGTCTACAAGCTGGACTCAATCTACTGTATGTAGCTGTAGTGTGAAACTTGCTGCTTTGGTGCTGTTGATGTTGTGTGACTGCGTATTTCCATTCACACTCACTATGATCACTGAAAACGCGCTATGAGTACTACGCACAGTGCAGAGTTTTGCATCTGTGAAATGTACTGAAAACTATGCCTATGCAGTGCTAGAGCCCGTGCTGCACACATCACGCATAGCTTTGGCAAGGTAGACTACATTAGACTCATTCACACCACTCATGCTCATACGGCCACTGTCAGCCATGTACACGTGGTGCTCACTGCGTAGCTTGTGCACTTGCTCTGTACTCAGCCCTGTGTAGCTGAACATGCCTCTCTGTTGTTAGCAGCAGCAATGTTGATGTATGTATCACACAGTAGACAGTACAATGGTAGAGTATAGCTGTTAGTTGCATGTAAAGACGTAGTCGAGCTTGCGTATCGATGTAGTAAGTACGCTTCATACTCGTGAGCAGCTGCTGCGTTAAATGTACCGTGTAGTGGGGTGTGCCAGATATAGTGCGAGTAGTGATCACGTATACATCACTAGAGTGTAATCGCACTATGTAGCACTTGTTGAAAAATATATGGACTATTGTTTCCAGCGCGCAAGATACACGAGCAGTGCACACTACAACGGCACATGCCAGAAGTTATGGTACTTGCAGCAACAATATTAACACAACGCTACCAGCTCAGCGGTAGCAGCTTATGCTGTAGCTGCAGCCCTACATGCAGTTGCAGCAGCAGTGGCACCTCTTACAATCATGAACACTACTCCAATCAGAAATTAGCATATAATCAACTCCAAGCAGTGAATGGTAATACTATTAAGGTACGTACTTGGTCAGTTATGTGGTTCCAACTGCCAGCAGCACTGCAGGCTTCGAGCTCAGACCGCAGCTTTGTGCGCATAGCAGTGATGCGCTGCGGCATAGAGGCTAGCTCCTCTCGCCACTGTGCTCCCAGCCCTGTCAGCACCATGATGCAACAATGACAAACAAGTGCGACCGAGCGAGCATTAGACGCAGTGCACAGTGACTTTACTGCTGCTGCATTGTGTGCTGTTGTGAGCAGCAGCCCATGTAATCTTCAACGGCAAAAGAGCACACTGTAATACTTTAAGACAAATGGCGTGCTTCAGTAGCAACAGATCATTGTCCACACACAGTGCGCACAGACATGCACAAAGTGTGTGTATAACAACACTGTACAGTGCTTAGGCCATGCTTCGAGAACAGCTGCTGAGGCTGTTGCAATGAGAAATGGCTTTGTACACCAACGGCAAACAACGGCTTGGCAACGGCTCTGTAGATACAACGGAAACTGAAACTGTTAACATAATGGTAAATAACGGTAACGTTGTAACGTACCTGAGGCAGGGTCTTGCAGTAGCAGCACAGCTACGGCAGCACCTTCGTTCGGTGGGTTGCTGTACATAGGCCTTATGATGCCTTTCAGAGCGCTCTTAACAGTTCCTGCTGCTTCTCGGTTGCGAGTCACCACGTGCAGTGCTCCGCAGCGTGCATTGTCTGCAGTGATTGCAACATATAACACAAGGAACAAATATGTAAGAAAGTGTGTAAGAACTCAGCAACATCAAGCGTTGTGCTGTACGGCTGAGTACCGTTGTTTGTGCTAGTCGTTCTATCGCTACTGCTTTCACTACTGGTGCTACAGTACAGCTACTGCTTTTGTACAACAGTGTGCTTGTACATATAGTAGGCACAGAACAGCAGCGTTGCGTGCTTGAAGTCACGCACTGCTACACACTGATGCATGCATGTCCTATGAGAAGGATTGCTTCAATTCAGCACTGTAGTGTACAGCTACCTATGTCGCACAGTGCAGCAAAGCCGAGTGCTGTTGGCTGTATTCAGGCTACATAAACATCAAGAAAACAGCGCGCATCTGACACTGCTGCGTACAATGCTAGTTGACACCAGTAGCATGATTGGAATGCTCAGTTTTTAGAAGTTCAAGTGTAAGTGCAAAGTGCAAGTACTTACAGAGTCCCATGTTCTTGCTGAAGGAGCAGGCTACAAGCATCTCTACACTGTCTTCTGACTGCATGAACAGTCTAACTGGTGCTGCATCGGCATCTAGGTCCCCTGATGCAAAGCCTTGGTATGCATTGTCTGTATATGATATAAAACACACATACATTGATGGTGATAGTTTTGGCAAGAGTTCAGTTAGAATGTGTTGTATGCTTAAGCAATTGGCGGTGATGACATACAGTGTTGTGCACTTGTAGCAATCCAGCTCAGTATAGCGCAGCAACATAGCCTAAAGCATACACACGCGAACGTGGGCCGAGTAATGAATGCAGCACCACAAACGTAGCCAGTGCAGTATATAAGTGTGATATACTTGAGCAATCGGTGCTTATAAATACACTTGCATGTGCTCAGGGCGTGTTGTATGCTAGAGCAATAAGTACAATACAGTCACTGCAGCGAGGTGCGACGCAGCACACCGCAGTGCGCGTGCATATGCAGCAAGAGGCACAGTTGCAGCTGTTGTACGCACTGCAGCAGTAGTGAAGTGTACTACAATCTGAGTTAACAATAGCTGTAGCTTTGCAGTAGTCTATATGCGTGCTGCGGCCTCGCTCAATGCTAGCATCTACTGCTGTAGTACTGCAGATGTAGTAATACATGCTTCAAGCAGATGCAGAATACAGCTGTTCAAGTAGTTGAACTTACCAAAGAACGGTAGTAACTGTCCCTCCTGCACCACTTTGAGGATCGTTCTCCACTGCTCAACCGTTGGGTCAAGCCCTGTGGGATTGTGAGCACACATATGTAGGATGATGACTGCTCCGCAGGGGGCTTCCTTTAGATCGCTAAGCAATCCTTCGATGTCTAAGCACCGCTTTTCATTGTCGTAGTATCTGTACATTAAATGGTATTACAAAGGCAGTTATATATACATACGTATACACATGTAGAGCACATTGAGTTAAGACGGTGATACGTCACAGTGCATAATCACGTAGATAACAGCTATATGCAAAATCATCATGTCAGTATTACAGATATCGGTGCACATGTTAGCACACCAAGCGTGCATACAGTAGTATATGTACTAGCAGAAATGACACGTTTTCGCAGGTTGCGTATCTTAGACAAACATCAGAGTGTACGTACTAGCAGCTCAGCATGAGTACTCATCTTCTACAATACAGCAATATCAGACACACTGCGTCACTCTTATATCTATGCACAGTGATAGTACTTAGTAGCATGCTACTATCTACTATGTGATGCTTCAATAGTTGTTTTATGGAATATATATATATATGTATTATATACATGTCGTATGGTTACCTGTATGTACGTAGGTCAAGAGCGCTACCAGCTACTGCTTCTCTCACAACTATTTCATCAAAATGTGCACAGATTGGCAGCATATGTGATAGCAGTGTAACATAAGCCAACGACACATCACTGCAGCTCTGATCTACTCAAGTATGCTGCCGCGTGACTGCTGTGCCAAACATGACTGTGCGCTGCTGCTATATACGCTGAGCACATATGCACAATACTATCGCTTGTACTAGCTCATCGCAACACAGCACAACAGTGACATGCGACGTCGTGCTGCTGTGCAACCACAGTGCTGCAGCGCGCAGACAGTATCACACTGACTATACGCTTCAGCAGCTGACACACTTGGGCACAGCACAACTAATGCCTAACCAACTGGGCAAGTTTACTGTATTCAGTACACCATAAAAGTGTCAATACGCTCGTAATGATAGTAGTAACAACAGTGATTAGACAGGACGTACCAGCAGGGTGATTGGGCCAGGTCTGTTCAGGGTAGTAGACTACCAGTGGGGAGGGGGCACTGTCACCGGTGCGCTTTCTTAACAGTTCGAATCCGATCCTCAGCGCTCCTGCATATGCATACACATGCACATAAATGCAGTAGCGATTAGTCGCTGCAGTAGTCATGAGTGCGTGTGTTGCATTACATGCAGCGTGCAAGAGGCTCTGCGAAGGCGCACAGCTGTTACACAGCATGGCACAGTGCAAGACTACAGTGGCAAGCTTTAGCTAATAGCTGCTGTATTGTGTATAAACTACACTTCAACCACAGTGAAACGTTTTAGCAGCAGCAGTATTCAGTATAGAGGAGCACTGACATGACTCTGGCAGTAGTAAATCAATACTCATGCACAGCAGCAATTGAATTAGCTGCTTGATCAGTACACAGTAGCTGTAGTCGTACTGGTATATGCAGTGTGATTGTGTTATAGTGTAGGAATGGTCTTATGTGTAGGAATGGTCTGTAGAAACGTTCCGTACCTGTCCCTCCTACAGCTTGTACAGTAGCAATACGCCCTGCCTGCACTGCTGCTGAGTCTTTGCCAAACAGCAGCTCCTGCGTTAGCGACTGTGTGTATCATTGACCACATGGAAGTGACCACAAGTTGTATATGTGACATATAGCTTGTTGTGCAACGCTGCTTTGAGTATCCCTATAGTACGCTAACAATTTGCGCTAGTGCGCAATCTGGCAGATATACTTCAATAAGGCTGAGCTGCAGGCCAGTGCATAGCATCAGCGCAGCACAGCGACTACATTAAGGCTATGCACGATAGCAAAAAATGTTGCTCACAACAGCACACGCGCACTGCCAGCATCCACGCGGAGCCCCTTATTGCGCAAAAGCGTCACTAGCAGCACAGAATTCAATGTGCGCATACATGCATCAAGAACATCATATAATGCTACTATTCACAACACCATTCACAACACCTGAAAGGCAGGAGAGCCATCTATAGGCAGGTACTCATGATTAACAGTTGCATCATCTGCAAGCTCACGCTCTGCTGCTCTTACACTAGGTAATGGCCATGGTGCACCACTCTCATCTCTGTATGCTCCAAGCGTTAGATCTACCTGCAATTGCGTTGCAGACCATCGCAAAGTAGTTGTGCAAAAGTGCGTGGGGCATGAACGATTAGCAAGGCAGAAATGCTACAAAGACAGCCTATTGCTATGCGAACAACAGCTGCAAGATGTCTGCTCACGCTTGCACAGCCTCCAAACTCTAGCAGAATGCACACGTTTAACAGGCCATTGACAATGCTGAAAGCACAAATGTTTTGCTAAAGATCGAGCAGAAAGCACTGCAAGCACACAATGACTAAGCTCGCAATGCAGCTAGATCGTGAATGCCACAGATAGCATCAAAGGAGGCTCCTCGCATGCTGCAACAAAACAACGCGCTGCTCGCTACAGAAGCTTGCAGTTGATTGCAGCTCGCTTACATGCGCTGTTGAAGCAAGTATGAAATTGCAATCAAGCACAAAGTACAGGCGCCAGCCTTGCACGCATTGTATCAAAAACGTGAAGCGCTTCAGTGACAATTACCTTGAAGTCAGCTGGGTCATCGTTGTACAGCGTCTTGAGCCCTAGCAGCGCATCTGGAGGGCACGCCTATGTGTGTTTCACACAATGTAGCATAGACGAGACCAATTGAGCGAACAGCACCAATTCAGCTTTCGCAGGCATACCAAATGCACGATACTGGCTGTGCCATGAGTGCGCAAGGCTTGCAGCGTGCTGCATAGGGGAGCTGCACACATGTATCAGGTGTGTTCGGTGTATCCAGATTGCAAAACTTCTTCTTTAGCAGCAAACCATCTACCTGGATGCCATCAAAGAAGGAGTGAGCTACCATTATGCAGAGGTCGAGCACAACAAGCCGCACAAAAAAACAGATCTTTGGCTAACGGTAATTTGCACCCGGAAGTGTATTCTCCTGCGTTCAAAGCACTCGCAGCGCTTACCCATGGCGACCATGAGTGCTCAGCTACGAGTTTTAGAGGACTATGTGCTGCTGGATGAGGTCTTTGACTTCGTTGGTCCCAAAGAGTGGCTCTTTCTCGGCGCTGTGAGCAAACCTTGGGCTGCCCTGTACCTTTCACGAGAGTATGAGACGGTGCCTATCAGCCAGCCAGAGCCTGCGCTACCACTGCGTCGCAAGGTCACAAGCTACAAAGCAGCTGCTGCATCGCTGCGGCGCATGCTCTATGCTTTTGAGATTGATCGAAGATTTCAGCTTGAGGCTCGAGCTCTGGGCAAAGCAGCAGCGTCAGGCGGTGGCAGAGAGGTGCTCAGCTGGGCGAGAGGCGCAGCAGGCGAGAGAAAGTGGGCCCAATGGCACGTACAGCTCTGCACGGCTGCTGCTGCTGGCAATCAGCTGGCAACTCTGAAGTGGCTATGCGCAGTAGCGGCGACGCATGCGCAGTGCATCACTCCAGATGTCGCAGTCAAAGCCGCACATTGCGCAGACCTGAGCACGCTGCACTGGATCTGTACTCAGCACGGGCCGCACTGGAGCGAGGAGCAGGTGCTGCGCATTTGCTCTGCGGCAGCAGCTGTAGCAGCTGTCGACCATCTGGATTGGCTGCGTGTGGAGTACGCACAGCATGACCTCCTGCGCGACCAGGTGGCCTACGCAGCCATCGAAGCTGGCGCTGTGGCTTCTGCACGATGGCTTGCTGCTGCTGCGTTTGCATACACTGATGTAAAGTACACAGCCCGAGCTAGCGCCTCTAAGCAGTTCGAAGTGCTGCAGTACCTCATTGATGCTGGCTGCCCTTGGGATCGACTCCTTGTTCGACGGCAAGCAGCAGCCAGCGGTGATGCAGCAGTGCTTGAGTGGCTGCGAGTGGCTGATCAAGAGCTCTGGAGCACAGTTGTACTAACACAGCTGCTGCTAGAGGCTGCAGTCGCTGATAACCTCACAACAGCAAAGTGGCTCAGAGCTCAAGGTGCAGAATGGCCGCAGAGCTTTCTCATCACACGCGACGCAGAGCTTCAACAGGCTGCAGGCCTGCGTTTTATGCAGTGGGCTCTTGCTAGCGGCTGTCCTTGGGGCGCGTGGAACTGCCGTACGTGCATTGAGGTGTGCTCACAAGCCAGCACACTGAGCTCACAAGCAAAACAAGATGCTATCACGTGGGCACACGCTGCTGGCTGTCCATGTGACTACGATCTGCACCACTACGCTGCTAAGCTGCAGCATGGCAAGAAGGCTGTTACTGATTTTGGCATGCCTCAAAGACGTCGCTGGCATGCAGCACTGTTCAGACTGTATACATACGCTGGCGAATGTCTCTTATATGTGCTTCTGTGCATGGGCGGCATCGCCATACTGCTACTATTTCGTCACTTCCACGATAATCTGCAGCACATGGGGCAGGTCCAGCAGCAGTGGCGACAGCAGTGGCAGCAGCAGCAGCATCAGATAGATCAGTGGTCAGCAGTAGGCACGCTAGGCGCTAGCAGAGATGAGCATATACACAGAGAGCTGCTTGAGGTAGAACTGTGTAATGCTAGGCGCCAATGGCCTGCTCATATGTGTGTACAGACAAGGCTCATTCGTGAGTACTTACAGTGTACTGGTGATGCAAATTGCTTTGACCGTGCACAGTGTGTCGCCATCCCTATTAGCAGTCTGGATACACTGCCATTAGGAATGCGCAAGACCGCTCAGCGGGAGATGCTATTAGTACACAAAACACTGGAAGTATCGATGCTAGTCGCGATGGCGTTGGTGTTAATCCCACTGGGGGTACTAGCAGTAGGAGCAGTCTTGGCTGGTATATTATGGCTGTGTCTAAGCGTGTAGTACCACTGACAAGCAGCAGCAATGCTAGCAAAAATGGTATAGCAACAGCAGAAGCAGGTGTGTCACTACCATGTGACTAGGTAGGTAGAACTTAGAGGGTGCTCTGATAGCTAGCTGCCTTATGTGCGCGCGACCTTACAGCTACTATCGGCTAGTAGTGGTAGATGTATGCAGTTGTAAGAGCTTCTAATGGTTTGTGGTTAGCACAACTGTAGCTATAACTGTTAGCATGTAGTAATGTACATTGATGCATACATAGAGAGGGACTCCAGTGTGCTTGCTTTGTGTTGGTGGTGTTGTGTAGCAATGCTGATGTCTTCGCCAAGGAGAGTTTGTGATTGTATCATTATACTATTTTGTGGCATATGAAGGGTAATTTTGTAGTGAAACACTGTGAAAGTCTACTCTGCCGCACTTGTGTGCACTTGTTTCAAATGTGCTTAGGCAGTGCTATACTAGCAATCTCAGCCGCTGACTAGCAGAAGCGTTTTTCCTCAGTACAGCGCATATACTCTGTTGTAGGGCACCCAAACTATGTAGTCAATTCAATGTTGTCGCTTTGTTGTAGCTAATTGAACACGATGGTTGTGCATGCATGGTCTGTGTGCACACACAGGTAGCAGCAGCCTAATAATAGCAACCTACCTGTGTAGCTTTGTAGTTATCAGCAACCGAGCAGTCGGCCTAGCTTGTGCTGGTGCATGGCTATACCTAACGCTCTACCTGCTACTGCCACAACTGCAGCACATCGTAGGCTAGCCCAGCGAGAACATAGTGAGCAGCAGCAGCAGCACTTTGCTAAGGCAATCATGGCGTGCCTCCTACGATTGAAGTTCAGTGTAGCGATTGTGCCTCCAGTGAAACAATGCACACTAGCAGCTGAGCAGTATTGGCATGCTGTGTATGTTCAGTGGCATGAGCGCCAGGATCGCATAGGTCTTGAACTGCAACTGCTGTGCGCTAGACTCTGGTGGCGTGGTGATGTGATGCAACAGACACTGCTGATTAAACAGTATTTACGCGCCAGTGTATGCACAAGGCATCACAAGCAGTCATTTCCCAGATACAATACTCAGCTGCGTGTCGCTATACCTTCAAGTGACTTATTAGCGAGCTATGCAGCGCGCTTCAGCAACGTACAGCAACCTCAGCGCTACAGTGGTGATCAGCAGTGTGCTATGACTGCAGCGGTATTCTCAACGACACAGTGATTTGTGCAGTGTGCTATAGCAACAGCAGTGTCAGCAGCAGTGTGATCGTGAGCAGGTAACAGTGTGCAGCAGAAAGCAAACCACGTACTCACAGCAAAGACGTGATAGTGTATTAGCTCATTGAACACTACGGTTGTGCATGTGAGGGCTATGTACACATACAGGTAGAAGCAGTCATTTTCAGCATCTGAACAAGATTTTGTAGTGTGCATGCGAAGCACAATCACAGCTGAGAAAGCACACTATGACATACTCTACAGGAATGCATATGTCATGGTAGTGTTGTTGTGTGTGTTTGCTATGTATCTGCTGCGCTATTTTGTGGCATTCATAGAACTGTGATCAAGCTAAGATGTTCACCGTGGTCCTGCCTACGACGCACTGCTATACTTCTAAGAAACATCACTCTTGTCATACGATACTTCGTCAAGAAGTTCAATCGATTGAAGTTCGAACGTACGCTGCAGCTACTTGCTGTATCAGCAGTTCAGCCGCGTGCTGTTACTAGTACATAGATTCAGCACATTCAATGATATACCAGCAATGCAGGTATGCTACCAGTATGTACTTCGTGCACCCATTTGTAAATGTGCATCGCCTGACTCACACTACTGCAAGTTAGTTGCAGCTATGGTATACACTGACACTTCGCAGTCAGATCAAGTGCTCAAAGCGCCACGACAGTGACTGCAGCAACACAGAGTCAAAGGTGTATCTTGTTCTTCGATGATAACTTATTGAATGTTAGTTCAAGGTTCTTTTGCTTTAGTTCAACAAGTTCATCATCTATTTCTGATACCATCGCACACGCACTGTTTGCTGCAGCAACAAGCTAGCATGCTAGCGTTGTGCTACTGCACGCTGTCTGCCACCAATACTGTCTATCACGTCAGTGCTTCACACTGAGACTGCTGCTATCTGCGTGTGTACAACGACCTGCCACTACCGCTACTACTACCACTGCTATACTAGTATAAAGGCACAGCATTACGGGCATCACAGTGTTGTCCATGCGTGTTAGCTACTGCTGCTGCTGCTACTGCTGCTACTGCTAGCACTGCTGTTTGTCCTGACGATAGCTTTAGTAACACATATATCCTTTCTACTTTGCTCCCGAACAGACCATCCATCTGGTTCTGCAATGATGTACGCAGTATCACACCGAAGTAGCAGCACACATCGCACAAGCATGCGTCAGTGTTGTACATTGCTATAATGGCCGTAGTAGCAACACAGCAAGCACTGTCATGCACTAGCAGACATCATCAACACTATCGATTGGTACACAGCGCGGCGTCTGTCTGTAGCTAATGACATCTGTTTAAGCATTGTGTATATGTGTAAAATAGTATCATTATCTGCTGGCAACAGTGTAGCGAGTACTACATCCATGTATCAGCTGTGACTAGTGCTGCTGCTATAATGGCTGCTGCCACTGTAGCCGCTGCAGCTGCTGCTGCTGCTTCCATTGCTGTAGCTGTCTCTCTCCCAACTGCTGCCACTGCTGCTGTAGCCACTGCTTTTGCCTCCAATCAATGTAGTGAGGGTACCACGCAACCACAATTGGTAACAGCACGATGACAATGCTCATGAACACCACTGCTTGCGCCAGCCTGACGCCAGTGCGAGTGTAGCACAGCTTGAACAGTGGTGCATGCCAGCGGCGTCTCTTAGGCGTACTGACATCTCTAACAGTCTTTTTGTCATGCTGCAACCAAGCAGCGTAGTGATGCAGCTCACTGTCACAAGGGCACCCAGCAGCGTGTGCCCATGTGATAGCATCTTGTGTAGCCTGTGAGCTCAGCGTGTTGGCTTGTGAGCACATGGCAACGCACAAACTGCTGCTCCATGCACCCCAGGGACAGCCACTAGCAAGCGCCCACTGCATCAATCTCAGATCAACTGGTAGCCTCTGCGTAGGATAGTAACTGCGCGAGAGGAGGAAGTTGTCTGGCCATTCTGCACCCTGCGCTTTCAGCCACTTCGCTGCGTCGACATTGTCTGACTTCGCAGCTTCTAGCAGTAGCAGCGTTAGTACAGCTGTACTCCAGCTCTCACCATTGGCCTCCTGCAGCCATTCAAGTACATCCCCAGTAGCTGAGACTACGGCGTAACCAAGCACAACGTCTCTCTCCCACGGACAGCCAGCCACCTCAATGAGATATCTCAGAATGCCAAACTGATTATGCATGCCTGCGATGTCAGTGTACTGTTCATCAGTGAACTCAAACCCGGCAGCAGCAAGCCACTGCAGGCCAGCCACAGTGCGATCAGTGCCATAGGCAACAGCTGAGTAGGCCACATCTTCGCTGATGAGGTTGTGCTGCGCATAGTGTGCGCGCAGCCAGTCTAGCTGGTCTGTGGTCGCAGCTTGCACCGCACCACAGCATATGCTCAGCACCTGCCCCTCATCCCACTGCCCACCGTACTGAGTACAGATCCACTGCAGCATGGTCAGGTCTGCGCACTCAGCGGCTCTTGCACCAACGCCTTTCACGATCCATAGTTCATCATCTATGAGACCTGCTTTGCCTGCTGCTTCTGCGCACAGCCACTGCAGAGTTGACAGCTGGTTGCCAGCAGCAGCAACATAACAGAGCCCATGATACCATTGCGCATGGTACCATCTGTGGGCGCCGGCCACAGCTCTCGCCCAGATGAGCACCTCCCTGCTACCAATGAGGGCGGCTGTCCTGCTGAGAACGTCTAACTGGTCGTCTTCGAGTGTGCGATCGCACTTGCAGGCGTAGAGGGCGCGCTCCAAAGATGTAACAGCAGCATCGTAGCTTGTCACCTTGCAACTCAGCGGTAGTGCACGCTCTGGCTGGCTGGCGTGCGCCGTCTCATCAGTCGTGGCCTCAGGCTCACGTGCAAGGTACAGAGCAGTCCAAGGTTTGCATACAGCGCCGAGAAAGAGCCACTGTTTGGAACCAACGAAGTCAAAGATCTCATCCAGCACGTCAGGACGGTCCAGCCCTCAGCCCTCAGCTGAGCACTCGTGGGCTCCATCGCTGTACCGCTGTGAGTGCTCTGAGGAATGAAGGATGAAACACTTCCGGGTGCGAATTACCGTTGGCCAAAGATCTCATTTTATTGCGAGGTGCTTGTTGTGCTTGGCCTCTGCACAATGGCAGCTCAGTCCTTCTTCGATGGCATCCAGGTGCGTATTAAATTGCTGCAGAGGTGCGAATTTTGTTTTCTAGAACACAAAACACACCTGATACACTAATACGCCTCCTATAGCCTCCAGCGCTGTGAAGGCTGCAGTTACATAGGCATTGCTGGTGCAGCCAATATGTTGCAGTTCGTGCACAGCCCAATGCAGAGCTAAAGACACTATCTCTGGCTTTACAATGTGCTTTGCAAAATTTTAGGTTTGACCTCTCCGGCTACGAAGTCCTGACACCGCTGTTCAGTGATAACCACCTGATATTCAGGTGATTCATAGAAGAAAGCTCCACTTGCTTGATCCTGTACTGCATTGTTTACAACTACAATTCGTGCATCATTGCCTCCTGGCAATCTGCCAGTGTAGAGCAGCACATACAGCATGTTGCTGTCTAGTCAGCACATTGGCTTGTTGCGGCATGCAACCAGCAGAATTGAGAAGGCTTGCATCAAGATTTTTCTTATTGAATCGCGAGCATATGCCTGGCTTTCAGAGTGCTGACGAGGTCTTGTAGTCTCGTAGTTGTGCAACAAATCTATGCACTCAGCGATGCTAATAGCCTGCAAGAAGAGTTCAGTTTTGCTTAGGCCCTAGTCTGTTCACAAGCTTGGCGGCGACTGTGGCAGCTGCTATATGTGCTGCAGCAGCTGGTCCCTTCAACCCTCTATTTGTGTTACCTACAGCTTGCTCACAACAACTTTCTGCATTACGGCGCTGTACACGTCTGCAACAACACAGGTGCATGTGGCAGTTGGAGCGTGCACAGCTGGAATCGGTGCATCTAAGCTGCCTAAGTATAAGAGCAGTGGAGTGTCACATAGCACAGCAACGGACTGTTCATCACTCAGACTACTACCACTACTAGTACAACTGCGGCTGCTGCCTGCTGCAAGTAGCGCAGCTGATGGCAGTGCTAGCGAGAAGAGCAGTTGCATAGTCTAGTATTGCACTCAAGCTTGTCAGCAGCAGCAGCGCAGTGGGGAGCGTTTGTGTCCGGCTGAACTGCTGCTGCATCGCAGGTATGCGTGCAGTACTCACTTTACACCCCTCAATCTATACTTCTGGAGTTAGCACACCGCAGTGGGTTCATATGTTTTTGCCCGCACTTCTTGCTTCAGAAGTGCAGCAGTCAGTAAGCACTTTTATGATTTAGGTCATTTCTGCAGCTAGCACTGTATGAGATTACAATGCAAGCAGCGAGCACGTGTAGCTGACTTTGTATACAGTGCACTCACTACTGGCCTTGAGCTGTATGCGTACACGAAGTATGTGCAGTTTACACTGCTGCACAATGCCACACAGCGCATGCTGTTGATGGCAGTGACTGAGCTATACAGTGTGCCGTGTACAACTCGTGCAGCATTGGTAGTAGCAGCGATTGTGCTTCGATGACATGCATGATCAGTGCTACTACCGCCTGCTGTATAGCTTGTTAGAAGCAGTAGTGTGATCTACCTATATTACTGCGCCAATCAGTAGCAGTGCACTCTCTAAAGGCACGAGTGCTAAGTAGATAACCGCGCCGCAGCACAGGCTACAGCAGCAACAACAGGCTTTGCTGCACAGCGGAGCTGCACTCTATGACTTTATATGAGGCAACGAGCAGCAGCATTAGTGGCAATAGTGGGTGGGCAGCACAGCAGTGAGCTTGTAAAG
>AXNI01016587.1:0-14575 GCA_000498555.1 Heterococcus sp. DN1 | reverse complement strand
GCGCGGCACGAGCCCAACAGTACTGATAGTAATGCGACGTGCTCCTATACCGAGTTCAGTATTAATCCTGCGCACTGCTGTCATTACACTGTTGTAGTTTGCTAACGGTTCGCCCATGCCCTGGAACCGATAGAAATCACACGCAAAAGATACAGTTACACATGAGTTTTTGTACATGTCAAATAAGCTGCGAGGATAGTGCATGCGACTACTTTGCACAAGTACTACTGTCTTGTATGCTGTATGCTAACAGTAGTCCACAGCACCTATATTGGCGCTGACAAGTCGTGCAATAGACGCTAACAATGCTACAAGTTATACGGGGGACAGCTGAAACTGTAGTAACTGGTGACTTACCATCAGTACAACGTTGGAGAGGCGCTCATTACGAGTGCGCAGCTCAGCAGCAAATTTGAATGCTTGCTCAAAGATCTGCACACACATCATAGCAGAACACAACGTACATACACAATATCACGTATGTTAGACAAGAGTTACTTCACTATCACTTCAGTTGTACTAGCAACAATAAGCAACGATGTGTTATAATCCAGTCTGCACTGTGTATGTGCACTGTCACCACGCCTTCAAGCGCGTAGCATGCAGTCAAATGCAGTAGAAGTCTTTGTTGCTCGTTACCATGCAAAATGTATAGCGGCAGACGTTGAGCGCAGTGAAGTTACAGCTGACTGAACAATACAGGCGTTACTGCAGTAAGTATTCAGTAACGGCACCTCATCTGAAGTCAACTGCCGTGCAAACCCCATCTGGCCTGTAGCGCAGAACACACATCCCATAGCACACCCTGCTTGACTGTTGTACAAGTGCGTTTCAGAGGTTCACGCAAGAAACAGACCATATATGACTTGTAAGGAGTGCGCCACAACCACAACACAACTGCGCTATACGACATCTGCCACAGCAGCCGTTAGCACTTGAGCCGGTAACTCAGCCACATATAAGCACCACACTGATGTTTCTGTGCAGTTCTCAGCTACACAAGCTTTACAGGCCTCTAAGCTATGACTTTGTTAGCTCAAGTGTATATGCGTCTGAAACAGTCAAACTTTCAATGATAGTAACGCGCGTACCTTGAGATGCAGGCTGTCCTGCGGCCATCTGCGTAGGGCATGAGCACAGACTCTATCAGCTGTCCATCGCCAAGCGCGTAAGCCCTCTTCCGGGTGCCATCGTTTGAAACTTGTTCTGCTGCTAGACTGAGTGTTCCAATAGACAAGTTGGCCTCCAGCTTCTCACGCAGCGCCAGCGGCAGAGTCTGCATCTTTGAGAAGCTCTTGCCGTTGTCGAAGGCGCTCTGCAGAATTTGTTTTGCCCTGTATTTAGGTTCTCCCCAACTCTTTAGCAGTGCTTCAAGGTCTGCTTGAGTCATGGCGAGCAGGTTTGCTTTGAATGGGGCTGCTGCTGCCTGCGAGGGTGCTGCTGCTTCTGCTTCTACAGGCTGCGCTGTCTGCTGCAAGTGTGATGCTGCAGAGAACGCCCTTACTCTCTGTAGGTGAGAGTCTCGGCTAGACAAGTGCACGCCTGGAGCAGCGAAAGCAACTGCGCGACTTCGGACTAGAGCCCGGGCCACATACACGAAACCCCGAACTTGAACAGCTGAGAGGGCTGCAACTGCTGCCATAGCGCTCACAGCACGCATCACAACGCAAAGTGAACACCGCAAAAATAGGTGTTGAAGTTTGCGAAACTGGCACTGTTTGGTGTCTGTGCTTTGAAGCTTTACAACATGGCGAGAGCAGCCAAAGGCAAAGGTGGGAGTAGCAAGCCATCGATATCCAAACCCAATGCAGCAAAGAGCTCCAGAAGTAGCAAGCAGAAGAGAACGCGAGCAGCACTTGGTGAGCGACACGTTCATTGCATGCAGCTCCAAGCTGTTCTGGGCTGCAATCCATAATTGCTGTTCAATGAAAGTTGACTTTCTATGTGCTACCATGTAGCTCGAGCAGCACCAGCTCTGCATTGTTCGTGATCCAGTTGTCATATTTTCGCCATGACTATGCTGACACCAAAAAAAATGCTCACCCTGCTGCTGACATGCGCTGATACGTCTTTGCAGCGGATGATTCAGTAGCTGAAGAGCCACCACCACCAGCAGCAGCAGCAGCAACAGCAACAGAGGAAGCAGACCCTGATTACTCATCAAAAGAGTACTGGGAGCAGCGCTACGTAGATCGCGTAGAGTGGGAGTGGTACTTTGCGTATAGTGATCTGAAGCCACTACTGGACAAGTGTCTGAAGAAAGATGGCAGCGTGCTAGACGTTGGCTGCGGTGACAAGCCTCTGGTAAGTTTACCACTACTTCACGCTGTATTGCTTTTGAGAACCATAGGGCGCTCTAAGCGGAGTGATTTAGCATGTATCGAACTTTCATTGAATTCGAGTCCTTTTGCATTGCTCGCTCATAGTGTTGTGATTTCAAAAACTTGGTTCTTGTTTCGTGGCGATCAAAGAATGCCTCGTACAACACGCTTCACGCACAGCGCTTAACACTTTGCTGCTAAACAACACTGATTAAAGAACAGGGGTTTGACATGAAAGCTGATGGCTACACCGGCCACTACATAGGCTTTGACTTCGCGCCAGCAGTGATTGAGCAGTTGAATAGACAGCGTGGCCAACTGCCGGCGAGTGTGACTTTTGAAGTGCAGGACGCACGCAATCTGCCTTATGAAGATCAGTCTTATGATTGCGTGATCGATAAGGGTACCATCGACGCCATGCTGTGTCAAGACGACGGTGCGTTGTGTAACTTCATGTGCATGCAATCATCGAAAGAGCATGCTTATAAGATAGGCTCTGCACTTGGCTGCACAAGTGTGTTGGACAGCTAGCCCTACAGCTGACTTTACAATCAAAAGTGTAGCTCGTTCACTCAAGCTTCAGGTTGTTTTAACTTCGCACTGTGCAATACAACGCTATCATCACTACAGCAAGCTTATCATGCTGTTACCGCACTGCAAATGCATCACATACTTACCAACAAACACAACACTCACAACAGGTCTTGAAACAGCATATGCTATCTGCAGCGAAGCAGGACGGGTACTAAAACCAAACGGTCACTTTGTACTAGTCTCTCATTTAGGCCCTGATAGCGATGCTGGCATGGATCTGCTGCAAGATGCTATACTGAAAGGGCTCAAACAAGGCAGTACACAGCAAGCTTGTGCACCATGCGACAGCACTACTGCTGCTGCTGCTAGTGATGATCAGGAGTATCTGTGGACTGTTGGCGTTCACTGTGCAGCGCATGATGATGATGCAGACAGTAGTAGCAACGGTGATGATAGCGGTAGTAGCAGTGACAATGGCAGTGACTCGCCGCATGTGTACATAGTCAAGAAAGGGCTGCGAAAGCCTACTAGAGCTGCTGCGAGAGGGGAGGCTAGGTCTGATACTGTCATCACACTACACGAATACTAATATTAATAGCACACGTACATACTACGCTTTCTGAGCAGTGCTTTCGCTTATTAGCACTGCGTTGCTGGTCGCATTATTACGACTACTGTCAGTGAGCTCGTGCACGTGAGAGCTCGTATACGTGAGGTATTCAGGATAATCAATTTCCATGTATAAGCCGGTTTCCAGGAGGCACAATATTCACATCGCTCACGATCGATCGGAGCAGGCAGCAAGCAAGCATGTCTACACTAGCAGACACCTTTCTAGATGACCTGGACGATCTAGGCGACAGCGATGACGACGATCTAGAAACAGAGCAAACTGCAGATGCTGCTGCTGGAGAAGCTGATGATAGCAGCGATGCAGCAGCACACAATGGTGCAGCTCCGATGGAGCAGGATGAGACAGAGAAGGCACTCAGAGCTCTAGGCAAGAGGCATGTCAGCCTTGTCGCAAAAGTGCGGAAAAGTGACAACTTCCTGTCTCACATGCAGAGCCTGCAAGATGCTATAGCAAACAGTTCCAGTTCCAGCAGCAGCAGCAGCGAGCAGGCTGAGCAAAAGGCAGCACCTGGCGGCAACATCGAGCAGGACCCAGAGTATCAGCTGATTGTGCGCTCCAACGAGCTGATTGCAGCAATCGACGACGAGCTCGCACAGGTGCACCGCTTTGTAGTAGACACCTATTCCCCTAAGTTTCCAGAGCTAGAGAGCATTGTGACAGCGCCTCTGGAGTATGTGCGCACAGTGCTGCTCATCAAGAACGAGACAGACATGACGCGGCTGCCGCTGGAGACCATCTTGCCGCAGACAACCGTCATGGTTGTGAGCGTCACTGGCAGCACTACACCAGGCAAACCGCTGTCTGACGAGGCTCTTAGCAGAGCTCTAGAGGGCTGTGAAGAGTTCCTAGGGCTGTGCGAAGCCAAGGGAGCTCTGCTGAGCTTTGTTGAGGGCAGGATGAGTGTGATAGCACCTAATGTGTGCGCTATCATTGGCAGCAGAATAGCTGCGCAGCTGATGGGCTTAGCAGGAGGACTAGTGTCTATGAGCAGAATACCTTCCTGCAACCTGCAGGTAAGCGCTACTTTTTCTTTGTTACTTATCTTTGTTAGATATGTGAATGTATGTCCTCTGAGAATTGCGCCTGATCACTGTGTGTATCAGCGCCTTAGCAATCAATCGCAAGGAACACCACGTCGCTTAAATGTTAGTATTGCTTGTAGGGCTGTGGGCTACAGTGCCAAAGCTAGTAGGTCTATCGCTTTGCACATCGGTTTGTTCTTCAATAGCTATATATATATGTAGTAGCACAAACTGATCAAACAATACTGGTAGTGCTTTAGCAATGATGACCCCGTAGTGGACAGCGCAGTAGTTACTACACTAACTTGTGTATGCATTGCATCTGTGCTGATTGTTATACGTGCAGACTATAGGACAGGAGAGGCGGCATATGGCAGGTTTTGGTTCAATAGCATCAACTGTTAATGCAGGCCTCATTATACACAGTGATGTGTGTCAGAGTGCACCTCCTTACTTGCGCATGCGCGCTCTCAAGGTTAGAATATACATACTCATCACATACGCATTGTATAAGCGTAGAAAGTAGAAAGGTTGCACATGTAGCTATCGTTAAGTAGCACTTGGCTTTACATGTCATCTAATGGTATTATGCAGTGATGATTGCATTGATAGCTGTTGCTGAGCACACTCAGCTGTAAAAGCGGACAGCTTCAATGCTGCTTGATGGTTGCTACTGCTGCTAGCACTGCATTGACCATTCTACTGCAGCATGTCAAATAGAGCCATTCAGTAATGCGCTCATGCGGCGCTAACACTCGCACAAGCGATCACAGCAGACGTGCTTCTTGTTGGAAGCGAAGCCTTTACTGCTGCACAGCGTATTGTGTCAATCAGCAAAGTCTATAGTAGTGCTAACATGATGCAAATGTATGCTTGATGTTTTGTGTACAGGTAGCAGCAGCAAAGGTGACACTAGCAGCAAGATGTGATGTGCATGGTACAGATGGCAATGCTGCTACTGGCCTAAAGTTCAGAGCTGAATTGGAAGCTAAAGTACGTGCTTCGAGTATATGTGAACTTCTGCTGCTATGATATCCAACAGTGTCGAATGTTTGGTGTTTGAGTCCAACGGTAATATCTCTGCAGTATGCGCATTTGCGCTGCTAGTGCAGTGATGCGTGCTGCGATGCGTGCTGTGTGAATTAACGCAGCACGACGCTTGGTATTGGCATTGTTTCACCGCGTGCTGCAGCAGTGTGTGTGTGGTTAGCGTCTACAATCAGCACAGTGTAGTTCCCTTCTGAGTAACAGTAGCGAACCGCATGTTGCAAGTGTTAGCTTGAAAAACACGAGCATCTCGCATTGTTATTAGCGCGCGCTTGACTGTGTACCACATATATCAACACTAACATGTATACTTTTGTGTGTGTGTATGCTGTGTTACTGCTACAGATTGAGAAGTGGCAAGAGCCAGACAAGGCTAAGATCAAAAAAGCACTACCAAAGCCAGATGAAGTGAAGAAGTCACGCAGAGGCGGCAAGCGTGTACGCAGATTCAAAGAGAAGTTTGCTATGACAGATGTCCGCAAAGAGCAGAACAAGATGAGCTTTGCTGGGGAGTCCTACGAGTACGGTGACAGTGCTATGGTAAGTGTCCTTATGCGCAGTACTATATATGCATCTATTGTTAAGCTGCTGCTTGAGCTATACGCGCAACTGTTTAGCCAGAAGCTGTCATACTAGTAAGCTTGATGTGGCTGCGAAGCTGCGCTTGCACAAGTCTGTGTCACAACGGCAACATCTTGCTGCTAGTCGTGCCAAATGCACTACTTCGCTGCGTGACAGTCACTTGACTGCTGTAGTGCTACTCTCGAGTAGGTGCTGGTGTGCACACAACTGCTGTGACCTTTCAAGAAAACTGTACTGTGCACCATAAGCTGATGCACTTCTTGTAACACTATTATGACTGCTATGACATCATGAAACAGGGGCGTGACTTCGGCATGCTAGGCAAGGCAGGCGGCAAAATGCGAGCGCCAGCACAAAAAGAGCAGAAACAAACTGTCACTAAGAAGATGAGGGTTGCCAACCTCAGCTCTGGCACAACCAACGGCATGTCGTCAAGTCTTGTGTTCACTCCTATACAAGGGCTTGAGCTTGTTAACCCCAATGCAGACAAGGAACAGAAAGTCAAGGCTGCTAATGCGAAGTGGTTCGACAGCAGCAGTGGGTTCATGAGTGCACGGCCGAAGTGACGCGCCTGCTGTGCAGCTCGTATGTATATAGTTATAGTGGGTTGTGTGGACGTCAATGTATATACATATGCACATCTGCTAGATTCAGCATTGGGTACTGCGTTGTTGCATTTAATTGCTGTATGTACCGTATTCTGCTTGTGGCTGTGCTCTTTGCAATTGTCTATACAGACATCTGATTGCAATGTGCGCATATGGTGCTGCAACAACAACATGTGCTACATGCAGCAAACAACAGCCATATGGAAGACATATTGGAAATGTGCTGCTATATATATGCCTCAAAAAGTGTGTATATACATTCAGATGCTGCGCGAGCACACTCGGCAGGCGCTGAACAACAGCGTGGCCAGCTATGTATGCGTTGGCCGCTGCTGCTGTTGCTGCTAGTGATGATTATGTTTTTTGTTGCTGCTGCTGTAGCAATGCTGTGCTGTATAGCATCGATGCACTCAAAGTGCTCGCCCGCTAGCCTCTAAACAGTATGAGTGTGCTCTGCACACTGCAGCGAGAGGCACACTTAAGGCCACCACGCAGTGCAGTATGTGCAATGCCAAGCCCCCACAGTAGCAGCTGGCTTAGGCTTAAGCGTAGATTGTAAAGGATAGAGCAGGCATAGCTGTTGGGCTTGCATTGCTCCCTCTTGTGTCGTTGCTCCCTTGCTTGCCCGCTGCTGCTGCTGCGCAGTTGCTGTTGCTGTTGTAAAGTGGAGTGGGCGCCTTAGTGTAGTGGTCGCACAGTGGCGCTCTCTGCTGTTCTTGCTGCTTGCTGCGAAGGCCTCGCACTTGTTTGCTGCTGCTACTGCTGCTGGCACTTGCTTTGCTGCTGTACTCCCCTGCCACGAGGCCTGTGAGCGGGCAGATGTTCTCCTTGTTAGGGCCCTGGTAGATGCTGAACTCCATGCTGCTGAAGGGCTGTAGATCGGCTGCAAGATGCTGTGCAGAAGTCTCGCTGTGATTGTGCAACAGAACAGAGAGCGAGCGTCAGCAGACGCATGGCAGCCCAGGGCGTGCTCGATAGATAGTACTCCATAAAGGCTTGCCAGAGGCGTACTGGCAAGGGCTACGCAGTCTTTGCTGGCAGCAAACGCGAGCGCAAGTGAATCGCAGCGAGGCGCAGATGCATTGGCTGCTGCTCAGCGCCTGCACGCTTGCAGAAAGCAGTAAAAGGATACAAGTATAGAGTAGACCAGCAGTTTAGACTCACCTATTTGCTATGTCGCGTGAAGAGTGTGCTATGGCCGGCGCCAAATTCGTAAACTGGCAGTTGATGGATTTTGCACAGGATACTTGGGGTTCATAATGGAGACCCTATGCGAGAAACGAAAGCGCGCGACTGGAGCAAGACAGTACATGCGCAGAGCTCTGAAGTAGCTCATGCCAGTCATGGATGAGCTCCTACGTAAGTTGAGGTGTCTGTCGACCTTTATGAACGATCGTTTCAAGTACTCTCCATTGCTTGTGGAGTAGCCTGCTCGAGCCTCGTCCTGCTAGTAACTTGTGTCCTGTAGCTTCACAACACACAAGAAGAGTTGCTATAGGCTGCAAATGGACTAGAAAGTTCATGGCAGTGCATTCGTTCGCAACGTCACGATGCGTGGTGCCGACAGTGCTCATGGCTGTGACTGTGCGACTCGCTCGTACTTGGCGACGCTGCTGCTACTACTGCTGCTTGTTGCTCTGTTTGTGCTGCTGTAGCGGCAGTAGTACTAGCACGCGCTGCAGACTCGCCACTGTGTTCTATAGGCACCATTGCACGGCAGCAACCGCTACCATTCCACTCAGCATTCTCTTTCCACACTCTGCTGTCGCCTTCATACACTTCGAGCTTCCTGTAAAGCGCAATCAGTAGCGTGGCAGAGGTCAGCCTCTATATGGCATGTTGAATCGAACACTTGCACTAACCACCACGAAGCTTGTGAGCGAAGCATGACTGCACATGTATGATTATATATTCAATCATGCGCAATGCAAGGACACTAACCATATGGGCACTGTCGCTTTGAGCGTGTCGATGCAGTACTGCACAGCTTCCATGCTCTCTCTGCGGTGCACTGAAGAGATGGCGATGATGACGCTCGCTTCTTGCACAGCAGTAACGCCTAGCCTGTGTGCTACAGCTATATGTTCTACGTCCCAGCGCTGCCTGCATACGAATTAGCAACTTATAAGCAGCTGTACAGCGATCAATGCAACATCTGAGGAATTCCTTGCACACATACGATAGGCTGACATCATGTCACTCTTCGTAAGCTAATGTAAGGGTACATAGAGGCAAGCAAAACTGCAGCTTACAGGCACAGGAAATCGCTTGCACACCTTATCTGTGCGCAGATTTTTTGCAGCTCCTTCTCTGCCATTGGCGTGTAGCCTTCGTATTCGAGTCGCAGCACTTTCTTGCCATTGTGTGTGTCTCGTGTGACACCCAGGAAGGTAGAGATAGCGCCGCAGTGAGGTCCTTCGACCTTTGCTATCAGTGCTGCAAGGTTCAAGGGTTCAGAGGTGACTTCTACAAAGTCTCGACGCTGAATAGAGTCCATAGCAGACATAGTAAGTGTGTTAGCCTGGCGGGATGGTGTATGTGAGAGCCCACGCGATCGCGATCGTCCTGTTTTCAAAACTGAGCCTTTTTTTCAAAAATTCAAGACCGCCTGCATGCCTAGAGTAGCACTTGCTTGCTTGCTGCATGCGCCTGGCCTTTACTTTGTCCAGGCTGATCGTAGCAAGGCAGCTTTGCAGCTTCTCTGAAGCCTTTGTTGCGAGGTTTTGCTCAACAATGGCTGCACCGCGCCGCTTAGTCGCGCTGGAGACCTCCGGTCGCAGCTATGATACCGATTTGACGCATCAAGAAGCTCTGCAAACGCTGCAAGGAGCAGGCATGCAAAACAGCGACATTGGCGAAGTGCTAGCTACAGGCATACAGCTGCAATCAGAAGCGCTCCGCTGCAGGCTTGGCTACATGCAGTTTCTACAGAGAGTAGGTGCTTGCAGCGAGCAGGAAGCTCGCGACCTCATTGTACTCCAGACTCGCATACTGGAGCAGCGCTTTGACATAGTGCACGAGGACGATGACTACCTTGTCTTCAACAAGCCTTTCGACACGAAGATAGACCTGGGCAAACCGCCTGCGGGCATGACTGTAGCGCCTCCTAGCTTTGAAGAAGGTAAGCTCCTGCATCTCACAAAGTGTGCAATCTGTTTTCTGTTCAGAGTCCGTATAGGACAAACATACAAATTGCTACACGCAGTGCATGTTACGAAGTGTGTAGTATGAGCTCATGTAGGAGGCATATACAAACTGCTACAAGTAGTGTCGCAATACAAGACGCCTTAGCTGTCAGGTAGCAGCGTGTATGAGTACGCTGACTCTTGTGCATGACATATGCTACTGTGCATTCAAACAGAGCGGACATGTTCGGGCTGGCTGCGCAAGCACCGCCCTGAGATCGAAGTCCTGCGCTTTTGTCACCAGATTGACTACGCTACGAGCGGCATGCTGGTCTTTGCAAAGTCTGCTAAAGCAGCAGGGGACTGCGCAAGGCTGTTCCGCGAACGCACGGTCTCAAAAGAGTATACTGCACTAGTGTTTGGCTGGCCAACGTGGGACACTACAGACGTTGATGTTGCTATAGATGCGCACCCCGACGGCGGCTTCAGGTACATCTTGTAGTGATATGGTTCAAGCTGTATTGACTTGTGTATATGTGATGCGAGCAGTTGTTCTGCTGGTGTTATCTTGCAGCGTAGTGTTGATTGCGCTCCTGCTACCAAGGCGTAGTAGTCAATGCGGTATGCACTAACTTGCACTTGTGGGAGTCTGTATCGCACCGCCTTACGCCCATTGTGTGCAGCAACTACACTATACTAATCAGACTAGCTATTTATACTGTCATGATTGCTGTTGTACAAGCCCTTTGTGTACAGCAATATCACCATACTGATTAGCATTGATACTGCTGTGTACGTTGGTAATCATATGTACGCTGAGTGACAGTATGGCTGTTGGCGCAGAGGGCAAGGGGAAGAAGTCAACAACATCAATAACTGTGCTTGAGAGAGGCACACTAGCACTTCAAGGGCATCCACGCTATGGCGAACCTGTTGCACTGCTACTGCTTAAGCCTGTCACTGGCAGACGGCACCAGCTGCGAGTACACTGCTTGCACCTTGGCCATCCTATGGTCAGTAACAGTGAATCTACTATGACATACAACATGCGATTTAGTGACACTTCTGTAGTAGTAAACATGCAAAACCGGCTGTTGTCACCAGAAGCTGCAGTGATTAGCGCAGCAGTTGCAACAGTGCATTTGCTTGCTGAGAGGTGCTACAGTCCGATGGCAACAGCAGATTGACTGCCAATATATTACTGTCATAAGCATTCATACAGCAGTACTGCAATCACTTGTGGTGCGCACTATCAGTCTAACATCGTAGCTATGTAATGTTCCGTGTATATGTGTTCAAATAGGTGGGAGATGCCACGTATGCAGCTGATAAGGAAGCGTACCGTATGTTTCTGCATGCATCACGGCTGAGACTTCCGCTGCCTGACAGAATATATGAGTTCTACTGTCCTGCTGACTTCGATCACGCTATAGCGCCTGCAGCAGAAAGCTGACACTTAATACTACACTTTTCATACTGTGATACCCACAGCACGAGTATCAATGATGTACTGTAGTTTCTCTGTGTGTGTGTTGATTGTTGTTGCCTGAAGTGAGACGTGAGTTATGGCGTTGCTTGTCTTTACACAACACTTGCAATTGCGCAGTTTTGAAGCGATTTAGCAGTAGCAGCATTAACAGCAACAATGCACTCAAGACTGACTTACAGCTCACTGATCGAAACGCATTTGTGGATTGATGATACTAGCAGCTATGAAGATACTAGCAGCTACACTGACACACAACAATTAATACTGCTACGGTATCCTTGCTATATACAGGTTTATATACACTGCGCTGAACTGAAAGCAGTAACGCTATGCTATGCTATGCTCATATCACACGCTGCACTACTGCCTCGCTCCCGCTGACACTTAGTGCAATCGCACACAAACCCATAATCTTGCAGACTCGCGTTCCGCTCCTGCAAAGATAGTTCTTTATCGATATAGCTTTGCATCAACTCTTCGCCCTCGCTTATGTCACGCAGTGCAACGACTGCTGCTTGTAGTGGCTCACTGTTGCCTGCGCCGCCTGCGTACTTGATCTCGCAGCACGGCTCACAGCTGCGGCAGTCATAGTGTGCATAACATGCAGATCAGTAGACGCCGTTATCGTTAGACTTGTGCTTAGCTGGCGTTATCTACAAGACAGCTCAATTATGTCAGTCATCGCTCAGAGCTGGCTATGTATACGTTGCCAGCATGCACGTGTGACCCTCTATACATTGTTAGCTGCTTATGCTTGTACAGCACCAACCAGTGTGTGCATCAAGAACTTTAGTGTAAGCATGCACATATCACTACAGATGATACAGATGTGCATATCATGTAAATGTTGAATTTATCTTAACGTCAAGCGCGCTCACCTGTGGTTCATGCAGCAGATGAGTGTGTACAGTGCAGTGCCGTCCAACGGCTGAAACAGAGAGTCAACTTCATACTTGTCTAGTATCTCTTCTAAGCTCTCATCTACACCACTACTGTTATCAACAGCAGTAGCAGTAGCAGCAGCAGCAGCAGCAGTAGGCGCAGGAGTGCAGTAGCTGTCGAGCTCCTCGTCGTAGTCGCTGCAGCCCTCATCACTGCAGCCGTCATCGCTCTCGTCCATTGCGCTGGCAGCAGCAATGATGCTGTGCAGAGCAGGCAGCGACCGTTGGACAAGAGGCGAGTCACTGTGTGCAACGGCTGCAGAAAAGACGTTGCCGAGTGGAGAAGCTCTCCGCACTCCTACGTTGTTTTGCTCGAACATGCCGACGATGCGGCCGAAGGTGTCTGCTGTGCACAGCTGGGCTACGTACTGAGCCTGTTGCTGAGCTGCTGCTGCTGAGTCTATACTACTGCTGCTACTACTGCTGCTGGTGTCGTGTGTCAAAGCTGCAGCAAGGAAGGCTGCTGACTCAGTGCAGAGGCTGTGCAACGTGGCACTGAGTTTGTCTGCGTCAGCCTTGCGACGCGCCACTGCAACGGTCCACCAGGGCTCTTGCACAAAGTCTGCGTAGGGTGCGCGAGCTGTGTCGTAGTCCGCTGTTGGGCGGTTGTTTAATGTCATAAGGGTGTAAAGCATGAATGATGAGCAACTATTTCGCAGTCGAACGCAACCAATAGGCTAAGTGTGATGCAGTGTACTAGTCGAGTGCATATGACTACAGACAGCAAGCACCAGAGATACTAAAGCACACAAGAATTATAGGTGCTGCTGAATTGCTCAGAAAGCACTGGTAAGAGAACTGTTATTGCTGTGAGAATTGTTAAGAAGAACTGTTACAGTGACTCACCGCCCTGCCGGACCCGGGCCAGAATAGCAGCCACCACTTCAGCTACTAGCAGAAAGATCTCGTTTGTGCGAGCTGCGTGAGCTCTGAACAGCACTAGTGGGTGGTTTCTGCCATGTATGTCATCAGGTATGGCACCTACGCACAGGCTACTGTGTGCTGTGAGCCAGTGTGTCTGCTTGCATGCTTCGCTGCAGTACACCTCGCCGCAGTCCTGTGAGCAGGGGACCACATCGCTCAGCCAGCCCTCCTGCGCTTCCACAGTGTGTGTGTAACAACAGACAGCGTTGACATGGTCAGTGCTTGCTACAGCGTTACTGGACTTAGTGGTGTGCTCGCTGATCTCTTACATGTCGTTGTCATGTCAGCAACCACGCTGTAAGGTGTTGTAAGCTACTGAGCAGTCAGCAATGCATGCAAGAAGGCTGCATTGTTGTTCCGATCAAAGTATCATATAGCACGTAAGAAACGTTGCACGACCGTTGGACGACCGTTTGTACAAAGCTGCACCAGACTCAGAGGCATTTCTCTCACCACTGCGCAGAAGCCTGCGCTGTGAATAGCGTATAAAATTTAGAATTGCTCATCCCTGTCTGGCGCTACGAGTCCTCGTTGACACAACTTCGATGCCGATCAACGCCTTACTTCAACTGAAATGTCTAAGCGTTTTCGTGATAGCTAACAAATCAGAGGCATTGCTGTTGCATATATATTTGAGGTAAGTGTGCGTGGTGCTTACCTCTTCTGCCTTTGCACGGCCCTGTGACTGAGCTTCCAGAGCAGCAGCAATGCTGGCTTGTCTGCCTTGGCCTCGCAGCAGTTCTAACTGTGACGTGACGCTGCCGATGAACGTTAAGCAATGCCTACACACCATAACATCCTGCACATTGGTCAGCGTCTGCATCGCTGCCAGAGGCCTGCGGTAGCATACAACACAGCATAGGTAATACGAGTGTCAAGCAAAGACTACCGCAACTGCCAAGCAGTAGCAGTAAGCTTTGCATGCATCACATAGTATAATTGTGTGAGAGAGTCAATGAATTTCGGGCACAGAAATGCCATCACGTCGACAGTTAATGGTGTGCCCACCAGAAGGCACCGACGTGCTGGTGGTTAAGTGCAGCTTCTATCTGCGCAATGATCGCAGGCTGCATAGGGTGGAGCTAGTCTGGGCGCCTGGTCTTTGAGGCCTGCACACCAGTGCCCTATGCAGCTTAGACAACTGAGAGGGTGCTAGCCCAGAAGGCTTGCAGCCTCGCAGTCGTTGCAATCATCGCGTGCGCGCTTTCAGCATATAGGATGGTAACGTGTATGCACCTTTCAAGCAAGATACAGTCCCCAGCTTTGAAGGCACGTGCAGCAAACAGGCCTCGGCCTCTGGACTGCGTTGATGCAACCCTCACACCAGCAGCACCATCGCAGGCGTCCA
>AXNI01016557.1:0-10365 GCA_000498555.1 Heterococcus sp. DN1 | reverse complement strand
TTACACATGGTAACAGCTGTGCACAGTCATGTCGCCTGCTAACAACACTGCTGCTATCAAACCGCATGACGCTTTCGATTGATGCACTGCTTATTGAGCTTAGCTGACAGCATCTTGCAAATTGTACGCTACTGCTATTGCTGCTGCCATTAGCAATACAACCTGTCTTTGCAGTGTGCGCATTGACATAGCTGTACTGCACACTGCCGCACCATAACTACTGCTTAAGGAACGCTACTGCCATCGCTAGCAACAGTGGAGCGCCACAGTTATGCAGGCTGGGCTGCCAGCTAATATACAGCTGTAATAGTAATCGCTAATGACATCTTCAGTATTACGGCATACTGAGTGAAGTGTTCTGCAGTTTGAGCTACAAGAACTTTCTAATCTGCTGTAATCAGCCAGTAGCTACATCAGCACACTTATAGTGCCTTGCTCAACGCATGTGCTCGCAAAGTACAGCACGCCGCATGATTCAGCGAATGAACACAATCAAGCTGCGTGTCTGTGCCTGCACACAGCGTATGCTGCTAGTTGTGATAAGTTGCTGCTGCTGCTGCATGTTGATGCGTAGTCCATCTGCTTGCATCATTGCTGTATGCAAAGCTCTCAAAGTGAATCACTTGTATACACCGAGACAGCTCGCACAACATTGCACTGCAAGCGTGCTGATGGCACCAGCCTCTGCATACAACACATTCTTGTAGCTACTTGTTTCGTGCAAGTATGAACGTCTGTGCCTTATCAGGCAGGTACTAAGTATAGCATCAATCTACACTAAAACAACGCACTAAATGTTACATTAAGTGCAGCACGTAAGCTTTGAATTGATTACTGAGAGTGTTAGAAACAGATATGTTGTGCAACAGCTCACCTTGCGGATCTTGGCAAGTGCGTACTGCACACGCCAGATCTCACGTTTGCAGCGTAGGCCGTACTCTCCGCACAGCTTCAGCTCCTGATCCAGACGCTCCTTCTCAAAGGGACGTCTAGGCGTCTTGTAGGTCTTGCGGTCTGCACAGTTCACAAAGTAACAAATGAAAGATGAGTACAGCTTGCACAACAGCACATACCTGGCTACAGCGCTTGTCACAGGTGAACATGTCTAGGCGCGCAGAGGCCTCCCAACAATGCTCAAACCTGCAAACACCAAGAATGGGCCTAGCCGGCTGATACGACATCATTGTGTAACACCATGTATGCGAACCACTGCCTAGACTGCGAGCCTCTGCGTCGCTGCGCACACACTCCAATACCACTGCGCCAGGCGAACACAGCGAAAAATCGTGTTTACTGGCAACCAAGCACTCACAGTTTCGGTACATCCCGATTTTAGGCATGGTGCTGGCTCACTGTCTGCTCCCGAAGGCAAAGAGTGAGGGACTGAAGACGCTACAAGAGCGAGGGACTGAACCAGAAACCACAAAATGCTAACGCCTGGCAAGTGGAGACCCTCCTGCAGTGCACACATATGATGTGGGCTACAGCAGTTGCGAGTGCTGTGCTGTGCTGGAGCTGCATGGTAGTGCAAGGCTTTGTTTTTGCTCCTAATGCCTTCCGAGTGTCGCGATACACGACTGCGTGCTCGCGCTGCTGGTGCAGCAGCAGCAGCAGCTTGCACAGCACTACGCAAACTGCAGAACAGGGGTTTGGAGGCGGCATACAGCTGCCAGACAAGGAGCAGGCAGCAGACTACTCAAAATTCCTTGCCAGAGCTGTGCAGCTGCACCTCGATCAAGAGTGGCTGACACAAGCGTGTCATGAGCAGATAGGAGCAGAAGTAGCTAACATTTACTTATCGTCAGCAGTAGAGCGAGGCGTGACAGACCTGAATGAGTTGATCATGGATGTTGGCACAGGCCTGGAGTCATTTGACATGGGCGATGCTTTTGTTGGAGCTTGGGATGTCGCTAATGTTGTAAGTGACTTCATGATAGCATACATGGGCTTAGAGACTGCAGCTTGCAGCTTCAAGCTGCCTGAAGGCTTGACCGAAGCTGCAGCAGTTAGCTTCACTGCAGACGAAGCGCAGGCACTGAGCCTTGCACTAGATGGCGAGTTTGAGCGCTATAGATGGCTTGGCAAGTTTATGGAGGAGCTAGTTGGCTGGGAAGAAGCTAACCGCATCATGGCTATCAGCCTTGGCTACAGGCCAGCAGCAGAGATCGGTGGCGCTCTAGATGACTCAGCAGTAGCTGATGTCTGGCGGTCACGAGGCACACCTGGCGCACCTGATTTTAGTACAGAGTTGTCTGTACTGGCAATAGCAGAAGCGCAGCTGCCGCAGCATCCTGATGATCAGGAAGCAATGGAAGACTTCTTAGAGGTAGTGTATGGAGAGGAAGCAAAGAAGATGGCAGATGCTAGTACTGGTGCAGATAGTGAAGAGTATAGACGAAGAGCAGTAGTGTTCAAATGGCTGTATAATAATGATTTTTTGAAGAGCAAGCTGGCTGTGGCTGCACCTTAGATGCACCTACTATTGAGCTACAGTGTGCATGTTAATAGATGATAGATAGAGTTTGGCAACTATGAAGCACAATATAACACGTGTACAAATGACTGTTGCTGCTTTTGTGGCATAGGCGGTGGTGCTTGTCTCATCTGCTGTTGTTTGTTGTGCTACAGCATGCTGTTGTGATTGATCAATCTGCTACAAGTTACTACTGCTACCACTGTTACTCTGCGCAGCATATGCCATCTGTCGCTGCTGCTGTCACTGCCGTAGTAGCTGACGCATTCAGCTTGTTCAGCAGCTAGCCGTTGTGCTTATTGAGCAGCCTGCGTACAGATCATGGTATGAGCACATACAACGCAGGAGCAAAGTTGCTAAGTAATCAGCTGAATGACTACAAATGTTAACATGACAGGCTTCTCTCGACGGCAGGAGCTGACATATGATACATTACAGTAGGTTGTAGCGCACAAGCTATTGCATACGGTGCATCGTGTCGTTTGAAGCAAGTTGCTTACTGATAGGTGTGCTACAAAAACATGTACTGTGGCATCTGAATATAGCAGAATGAATGACAGCACTAGATACCATTGCAGTAAAGTGCACCAATGCATACCAGCTGCACAGCATAGTAAACACTTGCGATTGCACATGACTTCCGTACTGTATAGAGTTACAGCAGTAGACGCCATACGCAACACAAAGCATACATCAGCAGCTTCTTAGAGAAGCGTGTGGCCATTAGCGTATAGCAATTGGTTCACCATACACAACACATAACAAGGCTTGCGATAGCTGCGCGCAAGCATCTTGATAATGATCGTATAATTGATACTGTGAGCTGTATCAGTGTTGCATGCCTGTTGAAGTTGGTGGTCGAAGGTGTTGCTGTTGTTGTGCAGTTGATACATCACCATACCTCGAATCACCTGTTAGCAACAACATACATGCCTGAATTCGTATAAGTAAGCGCAGAACCGAGCACATGCGTGCTCTACCTATGACACCACTTGCTGCAATCTCATGCAAGTTAGTTTGCAACCAAACAGCAGTTTCGTACCGAAATATTATGCTGTATCAAGGACTTCTGATGTGTGCTTGACGAGCACAGTGTGGTAAGCACCAGCTGTAGACCACTATAAGAGATAGCTGGTTAGTCAGTATAACGATGCACCTCACCCAGTTGCCGATTCATGCTGCTGTTATGGCTTTGCTGCTGCTGTTGCTGTTGCATCATGTTGCGTTGTTGTGGCGGCGGCTGCTGCTGCTGTTGCTGCTGCATAGTGTTAGGCCCCCTTACATGTGCAGATGATGTATCTCTGTATGTTGTAGCACAAACATATACTTCAGTATGTCAACATCGTGACACTATCATGCACTAATGTGATATTGTTTCAGTATACCGTCGTCACATGACAATGAGTACTAGTATCTAACAGCAGCATTACAATATTGGATGGACAATAACAGTAGTAGTCGATAACATACATTTCCAAATGTCTCTAGTGTAGTCCGGATCAGTAGTACAATCAGAGGCTCGTGTACGTGCTTTCACCTATAGTGTATGCAATCATGAGTTACAGCAACAGACGTCAGCATGGCTAACCACTCCTCAGTGCTGATGTGTACGACAAGAACAAACAAGGCACTGTAACAGCTATCACAACATTGAGCCTACTTAGCACGCGTATTCGATAGCAGGTTGCAGCAACTGCACAGCACGTTGTGCTCGAGAGCTGGTAAACACCACTATCAAACTACTTCTTAAGATAAGATATTAAAGCACTTCATATCGTATATTACTATATTAGTATATACTATATACATACCTTGCCATCCTTGAGCCATTCTCCTGCATGCGCAACCATTTTACCACTAGATTGCCGACCCTTATTAGCATGCTGATTACTATCAATCTCAGGGCTGTAAGTACTATCATTAGCTGTAGTATTACTACTGCTATTAGTATTAGTAGTGTCTGAATTATCAGGTATTAGAGGTGGTACACGTGGCATTACGTTGTGATGACGTTTTTGGTACAACTTAAATATCTGTATGATAATGATACCAAGTAGAGTGCGCACGCCTTTTCAAGCAGAGTTGAATTATAAGACCCTGAGTACGTTGAGCGAGGTATATGCACTATCACGCTGTGTTGCTTGCAGCTCAATGTCACATGCACGCATGCAGGATGTGCGCGATCGATAAGTCAAATAAGTAATACGCCTAACTGGTGCGGCGCAGTGCTCAACATGCAACTAAGCGTGTACATGCATATACATGAATATATATATATATATACATATATGTATGCGTGACGATCACCTCGTTGCAGCTGCTGTTGTGTTGACTGCTGTGGATTACCTCTACCACTCTGTTTTCTGCTGTTCTGTTGCTGCAAACCTCCAGGCCGATTGTTGCTGTTACTACTATAACTGTTACTGTTAGTGGCGTTACAATAGGCAGGTGATGCACCGTTTCTCACATTGGTAATGCTACTACTGCTTGCAGAACTCCCAGGGTATGTGATGACACTGCTATTGCTATAACGCTTGTACCACGTCCAACTGAAAATCCTTTACTACCATCAGGTGCTGTGCTTTGCTGTGGATATGCAAACAGTATTGTAATACTATAGTATAGCAATAGACGTATGTCTGTAAGAAGACTATGTGTTCGCAAGGCAACAGCAGCGCAACTGCCAGTGATGCGAGCTAGCTAGTGTATACATCATTTCAAACTTGCTAACAAGCGATGTTGCACTGTGAGGCCAGTATTTGATGTTGTAGCAGCACCATTCGAAGTTACTGTTGTCTAAGCTGACAAAGTAATGCATACAACACTATGTCAGGCATAAGAGCGGTTGTGTTTTTTACACCAAGCTATGTTGGTCCGTAGTGGTGTGACTGTGATCGCTGGATGTACTATGCAACCATGAAGCACTTACATCAATACCACCAGCTTGCTTTCAGCCAGTTTGTATGGCCTACTATCAAGGTGTACATGGCTCACTCTGACTTCTAATGTTGTTACTGTTATTACCGTAGCATTGCTGCCACCACTACTACCATTGCTTGCTGCTGCGCCATTACCACTTTCAGTGCCAAATATACGAGCACGCGCCTCTGCATAAGCCTGCATATAAACATGCCACAAAAGGGCAATCAGTACTATCACAGTTTTGTGTACAAAATCGGATGTTTGCGTATATACGAACGCTGTAGTGAAGTATCAAACGCTTAAACTAACAACCTAGTCGTTTACTTGCAGTAGCGCCACACTAAGTGGTCAATGAACGCACACTATACCACTGAACAATGCTTGTACTACTACTTGGAGTATGATGCAGCGTGAAGATGTTACTAGACTGGCATTGCTCACACTGAGTACATGCTGTGAATAGCATACTATAGTAACACTTAGCTCACCAACATACCTTCTCTTACTCGGCCAAACTCATCTGCTCAGGAGTACCAGATGCCCCTTTAGATGCCTTCGTTATTTTACTACAGTTAAGATCTCATTGCATTTGCAGTACCTTTTAGCACTGCTGATACCGCCGCTGCAGCTGCAGGAGGTACAACAGCGGTACTACTCAGCACAGTCACATCGTAGATGCTAAGCCAGCTGTTGCAAATGATAGTAGTGCTTGCTCTGATGACAGTGGGTTAGCATAGAGTGTCCATCAGTAGTACTGTCAGTGCCAAGTAGAGCCGCTTTCAGCATAAAAGGATGCGAGCTGCATTGGTGCAGCAAACAAGAAATATCGTAGAAAGGCATGGGATTGCAACAATAGGATAGTATCATTAGTAAAGTTGGCGGTCTCAAGAGGATCAGTGCAAGTTTATCATAGCACATTTACAGCCTGCCAGAAGGCTTGCTAAAGAACAGCAGCATACTTGTATCTGCATGCGGTCAGCTAGCATGCAAACAATCAACATTTGCAACAGCCATCTACAGCGAGGGCAGTGCTCGAGGGTAATCCAATACATTGCCTGATGGTTCATAATAATGAAAGCAGCCGAGCTTATAAGTTTTACCATGGCGGTTGTACTCACCGCTGCTGAGCAGTCTGATATCCTAACTGCAAGAGCCAGCTTCTTGTTTATCAGTGTATGCATCTGAAAGAGTTCGAAGGTATCAGGCCTGACAGCATTTAACTGGTGCCTGAGGCTGCAAATATTAGCTGTATCGCTAATCGATTCATGGCAGCGGCCTGCGCCAAGCAGGCATAGGAAACAGTAAGCAGGGAGCCAACGCCAAATGCCAGGAGCTATATGAGCAGCGGCTGAGGTGAAAGTTCTATTATCACAGCGAAGGTACAGCGATGCAACGCAGCTTCATGCACTAGAACGAAAGTTCGCACAGGCAGGTGCATGATCTGCAAACTAGACTGTACCTTGGGTGCCATCGCAACTAGTCCAGGTGCAGCTGGGCACACAAGGACACTGTCCACCGAATGAACATCTGTGCTCTAGGTTCACATGTGCAGGTTGCGCGCCAGAAGTTTGCACTGAGCTGAAACTGAGGACTTTCCAGGGAATGTCAGACGTTCAAGTGCAGCGCTGGCTGCAGCAGAACTTCTCTGCCATTGAGCAATGCTTAGCTCTCGCAAATGTGCACCTTAGCCTGCTCGAGAGCAACACGAATCACGAGCGTTTCACATTGAACTTGCGTGCGCTGAGCCTGTCATGCAGCGGTTGCCACACCTGTACAAACACGCGAAAAGATGGCGCTTCCGCTGCTGCCAGCACGCGCACTTGTGCACTTACGGCGTGTTAACATGCTATGTCGACGTGTGTGTGGAAGGGGGGGTTGGGGGTGTAGTCTGAAAGTAGTCTGGTGA
Source organism: Heterococcus sp. DN1 (assembly GCA_000498555.1). NCBI lineage: Eukaryota > Xanthophyceae > Tribonematales > Heteropediaceae > Heterococcus > Heterococcus sp. DN1. The sequence goes on along the minus strand of AXNI01016557.1, from coordinate 3,064 downwards.
TGTAAATCGTTGCTTGCTCGCGCTCAAGCTAACAAACCCCCAACGGGATTCGGTGCACTGGTCTCACATTCTTTTCGAGCCCGTAAAAGTGCAGAAACTGTTTCCACTTGAGTCTCAAGCTGCTAGCATCAACTACCATACGCCTGTCTGTTCCGACCCTTCGGCTAGGAGCGGCGCTCCAACCTAAGGGCGACTACTTGGATTGGACACTTCTGTGAGTAGAGCACCTTTCCCGAGGGGTGGGGGGATAGGATGCGTTTAAAGTGTATCCACCAAGTCTAACACGACCATGACGCCTCTCACTAGCAGCCTATCAGTGATCCAACGTACTGACACGCTTCGCATTTTCACGAACTCGTCCGGAATGTAGATAACGAGTACACCTCCTCAAAACAGTTGTCGGTGACATTTGCTCACGCGCGCCACAAAGAGAGAGTGTGAAGAATTCAATCTGGTTTCCCGTTATAGGATCACTTACTACGCAGCCCCACTGCATCCTGCGTTTAGACAGGGAGACCAGCTCAGACCATGGCCTAAGGATACAGTGCGGTGCGCCTCGGGTTATTCATCGTACTGGTATTCCCATCTTGAAACTTCTCCTCTCTCTCTCTTAAATGGTGGTGTGAACAAATGCACCACTGCTCCGCGGAGTGCATCATGGGCCGCAGAAATTAGGTCATCTGAAGCGGCAGTACTGCAATGTACGATGCAGGCACATAATGCAGCTGAAGCCTTAAGCAATCGCACCATAGCTGCGCAGCAAATGATAGATCGCATCTTCGTCTACTGAGTACACAGATTACACACATTGCTGTGTACAGTTTGATGGAGCACTTACCTTCTTACGAGGCTGCTCCAGCGCAGCAGTAAAGCATGGTCAATCTGACCATCATCATCTGGCACATCACACAAAGACAAATCAACGGCACTGCGCCAATCAGTTGCAAACTATTGTGCAGCGTTCGCATTTGTTGAGGCATCGTGACACCATCTATGATGGCTTACTGCATAGAGTTTACTACAGGCGCTCTCTAGAGGCGATGGCAGCGATGAAGCGCATGATAGAGGCGTGCTTACAATTGCCTCCAGCTTAGCTGAAAACGTTGATACCCGGCTGCTGTAGTGCACATTAGCAAAATGCAAGCGAGCAATCCTTTCTTGCGTACCTCGCTTTAGTCGTAGGTTGCCAAACATGCTTTCACTCTCTGTCTCTCTCTCTCTAGGAAGCCAGACCAGTTCATAACGTGCAGCTCAAGCCTCCCAAACTGCACGATTGCACAAAACAAGCACCCAGCAGAGCGAGCTCAGCTCTCGCTATGAGCCTATGAGTACTGGGAGCAAAAGTACTTCGGTACAGAACGAGATGGAGCAGTTGGCTTGACGACGCACAGCCTAGATGCCTATGAAGATGGGTTTTGTCATACATTTGTCTGATCACCTTGTCAGGGGTGACGCATCGCCCGGCAGCATGTTCTAGCGAGTTGTTTGTAATTGCCACTTGGTTCCACCCCAAGCGCAACACCTGTAGCTGCTACTCAGGCGCTGCATATGCCGCTCCAGCTAAGCTCATCTCGTCTGTTCAAGAGAGTTATTCATACAAATAGATGGGCTGATGCGCAATTCAACTGCTGCGCTGAGCTTTTTGTGTGTGCTTTCTGCAGAGATCTTCGCTGCAGCTGCTTCTCAACGCTCACTACAAAGCCTTCCTGCATCACACTCGTCTGTTGCAATGGCTTCTGGGTACTGTGTTGGCTGCCTTGAAACGCAAACAGCTGAGTCTGCTGCGGACTTCAGCTGCACCATATGTGGCGGTCCCCTGACAGCAGCCAATGACCAGCCAACAACAGAGGCTCCAACAGCTGCGTTTCCCGCAATGCCATCAGACGCGCCAATAAGCATCTCAGCTGCTATACAGCATTACATGCAGATGATCGAAGAAGGCACGCTACCTGGTGACGCTATTGGCCTGCCTGGCTTACCACCAGATGTGCTTGCACAGCTCACTGGCGATGGAGGCTCTTCCTCCGCGCCTGCTGCCAGTGCTGTGGCAGTGGAAAAGCTGCCTCGTTTCACTGTTGAGGAGAACAGCTGGATACTGTATGCAACAACTTTGAAAGTCAAAGGCTTGCACGCAGATGCAGGCTCAGCCTCAGAGCGCAAGCGTGTGCTTGTGATAGATGCTCTGATGAGTGAGTTCAGCGCTGTGCCTGATCAGCTTATCACATTGAAGCTGGTACTAGCAGATCCACTGACTGCAGAGAGTGACCTAGTCAATGCTGCAGCACTGCAAGGTGCAATAGCAGTTGTGCAAAGGGGAGGCACTACATTTGCTTCCAAAGCTCTGAAACTGCAAGCTGCAGGCGCTGCTGCAGTCATTGTGCTGCAGACTGCAGATGTGTGGCCTTACATCATGAAAGATCCTAAACAAGAAGCGAAAGGTGTACTGCAAACACCTGTATGTATGGTGAATAGAGGAGCTGGTGCGCTACTGATTGAGGGTTTACGCAGTGCTGCAGCAGCAGAAGAAGCAGCAGCAAATAGCAGCAGTTCTGTGACATGTGAGCTATCTATAGCACAGTCTAAGAAAGAGTGTGTGATATGCCAAGAAGTGTTTGCAGTTGGCGCAACATTTGTGAGACTACCCTGTGGTCATTTGTTTCACACTGAGTGTGCAAAGATGTGGTTACAGAGGCGCAGCACATGCCCTACATGCAGGTTTGAACTGCCTACAGGCAATGCTGACTATGATCGTAGAGCGCAAGCTGCAAGAGATAGCAGTAATGGTGATCAATGGGCACACTGGTTTGATTGAACAGCAATGCATAGCAGCACAGTGGGTGCAGTACTTCATCAAGGCTGCTGGCTTACACATACACAGTAACAGCAGCTGCAGCTTATTGGTGCAGATACTATGGCTGTATCACAGACACTAGCAAAGCGGAAAGGTAAGCACAAACATTTAGCAAATCTCTATCATGTACGAACAAGCTTTGCATGGCATTAGCAGCGTTGCGCGTTTGTGCGAAGGCAGTGTAACGAGGAAGTTGTCTTCTCTATGTCAGTG